>MDKJ01256812.1:0-15596 GCA_005239525.1 Nicotiana knightiana
GGCGACTCTAATAAGAAATAAAATATTCCCATTTCGAATAATGTCACTTTAAGTGGAGAAACTTCTGTACCCCCCTTTCGGGGCGTATAAAAAAGAAGGTGTGACATCAGGTTTAGTACATAACAAAGCATACATGAGACTCCCTACAGCAGAAGCATAAGGGACCGCCTTCATCTTTTCTATCTCATCAGTTTTTTTTTGGGACTGATCCTTCGATAGAGAGATCTCATGTCTAAAAGGGAGAAATCCTTTTTGGAATCTTGCATGCTAAACCTGGTGAGAATAATATCAATATAAAGTGCTTGGGACAAGCCTAATATCCTTTGCTTACGATCTGGCATAAGCTTGATCCCAAGGATATGTGCTGCATGTCCCAAGTCTTTCATATCGAAACGTGAGGACAACTATTCCTTTACTGAATTTAACATGCTCACATTATTTCCTATGAGCAAAATATCATCTACGTACAACTAAAAATGTAACTTTATCTCCATTCCACTTCTTATAGACACAATACTCATTTTCACATTGATTAAAACCGAAGGTCTTAATCGATGCGTCAAAATAAGTGTTCCATGCTCTAGAAGCTTGTTTCAACCCATAAATGGATTTCTTTAATTTACACAACATGTGCTCATTGCCACTTTTAATGAAACCAACTGGTTGTGCCATATAGATATACTCATCAAGACTTCCATTTAGAAAATCCGTCTTGACATCCATTTGCCAGATCTCATAATCGTAATGAGAAGAAATGGATAAGAGAATCCTAATGGATTTAAGCATGGCTACTGACGAAAAAGTTTCCTCATAATCGATCCCTTCTTTTTGAGTAAACCCTTTTGAGACAAGCCTAGCCTTAAAAGTTTGCACTTTTCCATCCACTCCTTTCTTTTTCTTATAGATCCATCTACAACCAATGTGTTTGACTCTAGTAGGTGGTTCTACAAGATCCCAGACTTGATTGGAGTACATGGAATCCATTTCAGATTTCATAGCATCAATCCATTTATCAACATCTGTATCCTGTAGTACTTCGTCGTAATTAATAGGTTCTGTATTAGGCTCTTCAGGAATTCTATCATAAGATTCTCCCAAGAGCGCAAACCGAAGAGGTTTTTTAATAATTCTCCCACTATGACTAGTCACTACAGGTGGAGGTTGGTTTTGTTATTGAATCACATCATCATTTTCTGGAACTGAAGCCTCAATGTTGTCCTCCACACCTTGCGGTGCGGGATATCATTAACTTCTTCCTGGAGTGTATATTGCAGAACAATTTCAGGTTGTTCAACAATCTGAGGTTGCTCAACATTACTCCCACTACTTTGGGGTAGTGAGATGTCAGACAATTGCTCTTGTGCAATCTGCTGCTTATTGATATTTCTTTCACTATGATAATGCAGTGGTATGTCAATACTGGCTTCCGGGATACGTTCTAGAGATGAGTTTTTAGTTACTCCATTATTTAATTCCTGTAAAACTAGTTTACTTCTAGGAATATGGTTAGTTAAGTAGTCCTCTTCTAAAAGTCTGGCATTTGTCGTAACAATTAACTTCTTTTCTTTGGGACAATAAAACAAACCGCCTTTAGTTCCTTTTGGATATCCAATAAAAATGCATACTTCTGTTCTTGATTCCAATTTATCCTTTTCCTTTCAGCACATGAGTTGGACAACCCCAAACCCGAATGTGTCGTACACTTGGCTTGCGCCTAGTCCACAATTCAGTTGGAGTTGAAGGTACTGACTTTGAAGGAACCAAATTTAGAATGTAATTTGTTGTTTCTAAAGCATATCCCCAAAAATAAGGAGGCAAATCAGAATAACTTAACATTAATCTAACCATTTTCATAAGGGCCCTATTTCTTCTTTCTGTCTCACCATTTTATTGTGGTGTTCCTGGGGCAGATAATTGAGATGTAATTCCACTATCTGATAAGTATTTTATGAATTTCGCAGAAATGTATTCACTACCACGATCAGATCGCAATATTTTGATATATTTATCATGTCGTTTCTCCGTTTCTGTCTTAAATTCTTTGAATTTCTCAAAGCATTCGGACTTACGTCGCAACAGATAAATGTATCCATATTTTGAGTAATCATCTGTTAAAGTCACAAAATACTCAAAACCACCTCGTGCTTGTATATTCATAGGGCCACACAAATCAGAGTGAATTAATTCAAGCTTATCGCTGGCTCTATTTCCTTTTGAGGGAAAATGTCTCTTGGTCAATTTATCTTCTAAACATGATTCACATGTTGGTAGTGACTCCACTTTTAATGAACTCAAAGGTCCATCAGGGACCAATCTCGAAATCCTATTTAGATTTATATGATAGAGACGTAAGTGCCACAAATAAGTTTGACTCAATTCAGAAATACGTTTTCTTTTATGTGGCAGGATTCATCACCTATTACTAGAATTCTGCTTTTGGCGTTTTTAAGGGTTTTAATTATTTTAAATGGTTCAAATCACATAACATATAGATGTATGTTAAAATATGATTTCAGAACTCAAAATAATATTTTTATTATTATTTAACAAAAACATGTTCAGACAGAATTGTAAAAAAAAACAGTATGTTTTTCACTGTTCAAAAAACGCCACTGTTCATAATTCTGTATATTAATCCAGAATTACAGAACTAATATCATACAAAGCAGTTAAGTTTTTATTAATATAACACTCTCTGTGATTATAGACAAGCCGCAACTAAAACAGATTAATAGTATTAATTTACTGTTTATGCATATGTATATTAACCCATAATTACAGAATTAATACCATTCAAAAAACAATCATGTTTTTATTAAAAAACAAATTTCTATTCATAAAAAACGTAATTAAACAGACTGTCATTAAATATAGCACCACTGTTCATAATTAAGATACTAATAAAAACAATCACAATTTTGACATAGAAAAATCATACCAAACATGTATCATTAAAACACACGTTTTAATATTACTCTATTCATGTTGTATTACATTATCTAGTTAAATACAAGACGGCGTCTGATACCAATTGTTAGAACATGCGTAGCGGAAGCAAGCATACAATCCAGGCATCAAATACATGTAAACTAGACAATGCTATAATCACAAGATTAGAAGTACTAACCTCTTGAAATCGTTGCACAAATCTTCCAAATAGTAAGAATCCAGGGCTGCAGTCTTCTGCTATATGCCTAGTAAAACCTTGAACAATTTTACTTTTGGGTGGGCAAAAATAATACAACTCTAAAAGTAAGTAATTAGGTGAAATTAGTCTTCCTTAAGTAGAATTATTTTTGGCCGAAATTATGCTACCAAAAACGTGTAGGATTCTGCTTTTACAAGTAGAATCCTACTCCAGCTCTACTAGATGACTTTTCTCTCAAGTCTCTTTTTACCCAAGTCTTGTTCAGGTTTTTACTAGGTATAGCAGGGACCACATAAATAATAAGAGGCTACCAATTATAACATTAATTCGAAATTAGCATGAATTTATTCTTATTATAATTAATTGTAATTTATTCCACTAAAAAACTGCAATTGAACTCCTCAATATGAATTTCGAAAATTCAATAAGACTTATTTTAACTCTCCTTGTTAATATCTCAAATACCAGTTAATTAAATAAAATCACTGAAAATTTAATTTAATCAACTAATTAAATCCTTTACAATTCCGCTTAAACTATTTCATGTGACGGATACAAAATCCACCGGCCGGAATTTCACATGAAAACTTATAAGCTTACATAAAGGGGTATCATCAAACTCAAAACTGAGTTATGGATTCTATCAACTAATTATTATTTACAAATGTTATTCATTATTGTCCAATCTATTAGGCATACACTAACTCTGAATAGAGTCGTACCTTTTGATAAATCAAAACAATAAATAAATTACATTGATCATAATAATTATATCAAGATTAGGAGTAGAAGCTCATTTAATGAGTTAGAGAAAATATTTTATATATTCAGTACAAAAACATCTTTTCTCTACTTGGTCCGTTCAATATACACCGAGTATACTAGCACAAGAAGTCGGAGTAAATTAAAATCACTCCCATAATAAAGACAAATTATACTATAATCTTGTGCTACAATCATCAAGATATTTTGTCCAACAATATCTTTGATTGTGAACATAGTTTATTAATTATGAGAACCAACAATTTAATCTTTTGTGTATGAGATAAGACTCCATACACTAAGTTGTCTACTACATAACTAAAATGACACACACATAACAAATGATCTATTTAAAATAGTACTTTATTGAATTGAATAAATTAAATAAATAATTGTTCCATAAAGAATAAAGCAAACTACTATGTCTAAACTGCATGGTTAATAGTATATCCCAACACATCCCAAAGAAATACTGATTTTAGCGCATAAAATTGGTGGAAAGTTCCATAGAAAAGTATCCAATTCTATCCATTGGCAGTGAACGTTTTAGTAATGCCAATGTCAAAACCTCAGAATTGATTTTTCAATGCCACTGTCGCAGTTTGCTTAGATCAGATATCGTTGCAAGTTTTTGATGTGTGCCCAGGACGCCGGAGTGAATGCGCATTGACTTTGTTTAATATCGTATATAAGGTTCGAAAGATTGAACATCCTATATATTAGTTGTGAGGATAAACAGATTCCTCGGCCCTCATCAAGCTACTACTCTGGAAGTGTGCTAGAATCATCGCTATGTTTTCTTTTTTAAAAAGGTGATTGTAGCCATTTCAGATTATTCATACTCCATTTTAAAAGAATTTTAGTAGTTTGACTTGCGATATTTTCCACGTGGAAATGATATCAGGTAGCCATTTTTAAGCATAATGTTTAAAATATATTCACAATTTACAGTATATTTAAAGATTAATAAATTTTCCTCAAACTTCAGGACACGACATCCTAGAATTTAAACCGTAAAGTTCAAACTTTAGGACATTGTGTCCAAAAGTTCGAAAATTGTGTATAGAAACTCGAATCTTATTTCCTGAATTTTAAATTAGCAGTTCAGAAATCCAGGACACTAAGTATGAATTTTCAAATTCAAGATACTTAGTCATGAAGTTTGAGCGAATTGGTTAATTTTTATATTTATAAATTATAAATATATTTTAAATAACGGACTTAAAAATGACTATTTCTGCCCTTCGCCCATTTTCAATGCAGTTGGCACTTGGCCCAATGAGAGGGTGCAACAATTTGGTATTTCGGGCCTTCAAAATTGGGCTTGTCCCTACTGAAGTAGATAGAGAGAGGGAGCTTATTGCATTTATATCTGGTTTCGGATCACAATTGAACTTATACTTATTTTATAAAAAATATTACAAGCCTACTCAATGTACAATCAACTTCAGACTTATCGGGTCTGAAGATAAACAAAAAAGTTAGTCTGAAGTAAAAAAATAACACTCATATGCACTTAAAGAAGCTGAAGTGCATCAATGGTTTCATGCACTTAAGACCAATAAGTCTGAAGTGAAAAAATTGCATTTCAGATGCACTTAAGGCGAAAAAGTCTGACGTATAACCAATGGTTTCATGCACTTGAGGCCAATAAGTCTGAAGTATAAAATTGTACTTCAGATGTATTTAAGGTCAAATAGGTCTGAAGTATAACCAATTGTTTCATGCACTTAAGACCAATAAGTCTGAAGTGAAAAATTGCACTTCAGATGCACTTAAGGCCAAAAGATCTGAAATGCAACAAACATTTCCCTACACTTAAGGCCAATAATTCTAAAGTGAAATATTACACTTCAGATGCACTTAATGCCAAAAAGTCTGAAGTGCAACCAACTTTTTCATGCGCTTAAGACCAAATAGGCCTGAAGTGCAAATTGCCCAGAAACAGAAATTTGTTCTTCGAATTATAAAAATTCAATATATGATTTAATACCTAAATCTACTCCAAATGAGCTCAAATTTGATACATAACCTCCAAAAATCATCAAGAACGAACCCCAACCATCAATGTCAAAACACCAATAAATCTAACGAACCCATTTTGCAATTAAGAAAAAGAAGAAGAAGAAACCCTAAGCAATAGTAAAAGATAAAGCGCCATAATAACTCACCACTATAAAACTTTATAAACTACCTTAAAATATGTTCACAAACACCACATAAAATCACTGAAGAAGAATGAGAAGAAGAAGAAGAAGAAAGAGGAGAAAATGCCTGAAGTTGTTTAAAAGTGTGTACAAGTTAAAATTTTTTAAAAAGTGGGTACGAATTAAATAGGGTCGACCAAACAGGGTGCCCATGTAATTTTTACGAGAGAGAGAGAGTAAGAATGAATAGAGAATTATATATTTTAAGTAGAAATGACACTGGTAGCCACTTTATAGGACTGGTATTTTAAAATTAGTTAGTGCGTCCTGAATTTTAGTTTTTAAGTTCAAATTTTCAGGATAAAAATATCCTGAATTATCTTGAAATTATAATTTTTAGTCTAAAATTTCAGGACAAAATAAGTACTGGTTAATATCTAAATAGTATCCCCAAGAATGGTTATTCATGCACTTGTCCTATTTTTAACTGCTCTTAAAAATAATAATAGCTAATAAAATATATATATTTTTGTATACATGTGTATTATATATATATATTTAATATATTATTTGACTAGCGAATAAAATTAGTTTCGATAGACCAGTCAGTCTTGTATTTTGCCCGATATGATACTCTCTGTGATTCATGTTACTTACGACAGTTGACTGAACACCAAATTGAAAATATGATCTAAAGTCAAATATTTTTGGACGTATTAAAATGAACAAAGTACCATATAAACTAAAACTGATGAAAGTAAAATAGTTAATAAACCATTAATCCAACTATGAGGAGTTGATCCTAATGTAAACGATGAACAACGTGGCCCATGCTTCATCATTGTTAGAAGGCCCCACCAACTAGTATCAATTGGACAAACATTTCGAGCAAATAAGGCGACAGGCCACCTGCGCAAACACATGATACGAACATCTGTCTCACAGGAATTATGAATGCCCAAAATACAGAGAGATTAATGCAGTACGGAAAACGTGCCGGCACTTAATTAATTGTTTTGAGTAGAAAGGATTATAAATTGCTCTACCTGTGTGTGGACTAAATTATTCCGGTATTACATTCTTGAGATTATAATTTTTGGATTAGTTTATCCCATATAAGAGATGAGATAAAATAATTTTAAGTTTAATGGGATAAGGTGCCAGGATTAAATTTTGGAATAAACTTATACCATCAATCAAATACAGTATAAATTTAATCCCATACCTTATCCCACCTTATCCCGTATATCAAATGACCCCATATATAAGATTCATGTTTAACTCAAAAATATTGAGGAGTCTTTTGGTATAATGATGGAATACCCTATGAGATTAACAATCCTAGGGATAATTAATCCTACAGTTTTAATGTAATATTTATCCTATAATAGCTAATTAATTTCTACCGCCATACAAGAGATAACTCTAATCCCAATTTATCCTATGATTAGCTATGTCTAGCAGCTTTTCTTTGTGGGATCCATCTAATAAAAAGAAATCAAAAAAAAGAAAGAAAATGATGACAAAAAGTTGCAAATGAAGTGGGCGACTGAAACCAAAAAGAAGTTTGACATCTTGCAAAGCAAATTGCATATGCAAGCATTTTGAATGGTTGAAAGTTTGGCAAGTTTTACTATAAATAGCAGGCTTCGTTCCTCATTTTCAAACACACCAAAAATTGAGAAGCACTAAAGTAATCCACATA
This sequence comes from Nicotiana knightiana, assembly GCA_005239525.1. Taxonomy (NCBI): domain Eukaryota; kingdom Viridiplantae; phylum Streptophyta; class Magnoliopsida; order Solanales; family Solanaceae; genus Nicotiana; species Nicotiana knightiana. The sequence goes on from MDKJ01256812.1 coordinate 7,763, forward strand.
TTATAGTCTATAAGATAAATAGTTACTGTGAATAATATTATAGTGATGTATTTTAAATAAAAATTGTTATTTCTTTAAAAATTATAATATTACGTAATATTACTCCGTTCGGGTATTGTATTTCACCCCGTTAAAAGATTTGGTTTCATTGTTACTCTCTTGTGTTATTATTATTTATCGTGGATATTATTCCTGGAGGGGGGGGGGGGATATTATTTTTCCCAACAACGTGGTATCAGAGAGCCATGGCAAATAATGCTACGCTATCTTTTCAGTACTCCCATATCACAAAAGATACTTATGAGAAATGATGTCTACGTATGAAAGCCATTCTTGGTTCCCAGGATGTGTGAAAAATCGTAGATAGAGGATATGTGTGGAAAATCGTAGATAGAGGATATGCAAAACCCGATAATAAGGAAGCTCTGCCTCAAAATAACAAAAAATATCTTGGCAAAAATAAGGAAGAATGATCAACAAGCCCTCACGCTCATCCACCAATGTTTGGATGATGCCATATTTGAGAAGGTGTCAGATACTACCACCTCAAAGAAAGCTTGAGAGATTTTACAAAATATTCTTCAAGGAGCTGACAAGGTGAGGAAGGTAAGACTTCAAACTCTAAGGGCTGACTTTCAAGTTTTAAAAATGAAAGAAGCAGAATGCATTTCAGATTATTTTTCAAAAGTGAAGGGTATTGTAAATCAATTAAGAAGATACGGGGAGGACATAAAAGATGTCTGTGCGGTAGAAGATCTTTCGCACTTTAACACTTAAAAGAGACAAGAAGTGCCACTGGAGCAACTTCTTAAAACTCAGGCATCCTTTAAGGACCATGGAGGTGAAAAAAGTTATCGAGGAAACAAACGAGGACGAGGCCATGGTGGTCATAGAAGATGAAGAAGTAACTGTAACAACTTCAATAATGAAGTTAAAATCCACCAAACATTCAGAGGTCGTGGTCGTGGACAAAGAGGAGGAAGAGGAAGTGACTACTACCAAGAAAATAATAGCCAAAGGTATGACAAATCAAAAATTGAGTGTTATAATTGTCATAAATTTAGCCATTACTCTTGGGGTGTCGTAGCAATGTTGAAGAAAAATCTAACCTTGTTGACGACAAGAAAAAAGAAGATGAGTCAATGTTATTGCTTCCACTCAAGGAGAAGACATGGATGATTGCAGCTCGTGGTATTTGAAAAATGGAGCAAGCAATCATATGTGTGGATGCAAAGAGAAGTTTGTGGAGATCAATAAAATGGTGAGAGGTAATGTGTTCTTTGGAGATATCTCAAAGATTCAAATCGAAGAGATATGTACGATTCTGATCTCCTATAAAAATGATGGCCACAAGTTAATTCAAGATATTTATTATGTGCCAAAATTAAAAAATAATATTTTGAGTTTGGGCCAATTTCTTAAAAAGGAATATGGCATCCACATGAACAATATACATCTTTGGTTTAGAGATTCCAGTGGAATTCTAATTGCTAAAGTGTATATGACAAAGAATAGATTATTTTCTCCGAATCTTAAGACAATTGATGCAAAGTGTTTGAAGGCTAATGTGCAAAATGAATCATGGTGTTGGCACATGAAATTTGGGAACTTGAATTTTGAAGCGCTCAAAACAATAGGAGAAAAGAACATGGTGCATGCGATGACATCAATCAACCATCCCAATCAATTGTGTAAAGTTTGTCTTCTTGGAAAACATGCAAGGAGGAGTTTTCCAAAGGAGGCCATGTCAATATCAAACAAGCCACTCCAGCTTGTTCACACTGATGTGTGTGGACGAATCAATCCACATTCCTTTAGTAAAAGTAAATACTTTCTGCTTTTCATTGATGACTTTAGTAGAAAAACCTAGGTTTATTTCTTAAACCAAAAATCTGAAGCTTTTGCTGCGTTTAAAATTTTTGAAGTACTTGTGGAAAAAGAAAGTTCTATGAAATAAAAGCTTTAAGGTCCGATAGAGGAGGCGAAGTCACTTCAAAAGAATTTCATGACTTTTGTCAGTCTCATGGAATTCGTTGCTCTCTAACGGTACCTTATTCACCCCAACAAAATAGACTTGTAGTGAGAAAGAATCGAACGATTCTTAATATGGCTAGATGTATGTTGAAAGCTAAAAGTATGCCCAAGGAATTTTGGGCCGAAGCTATTTCTTGTGCAGTTTATTTGAACAACAAGTCTCCAACAAAGAATGTTAGAGATCTAACCCCTCAAGAAGCATGGAGTGGAAGAAATCTAAGTGTCAAGCACTTGAGAATCTTTGGGAGCATAGTCTATGCTCATGTGCAACAAAAAGGGAGATCGAAGTTTGACGATCGAAGTGTCAAACATGTGTTTGTTGGATATGATACGAGTTCAAAAGGCTACAAGTTATACAACCCAAGCAGCGGCAAGGTGATGGTAAGTCGCGATGTTGAATTTGGTGAAGAATTGGCATGGAATTGGGAAGCTCAGGAAGAAACTTCATATGATTTTCTTCTATACTTTGGTGATGAAAAAGAACCAGAGACCATGGAACCTATGTAGGATACAACTCCACCTCCTTCTCCAACCAATGCTGCATCTCCCTCTTCTCAAGAAAGTTCAAATGAAAAACCGCAAAAGACAAGGAGTATTCAAGAGCTCTATGAGGAAACAGAAGAAGTTACTAATTTTGATTTTTTATATTGTCTCTTTGCTGACAGTGAACCAATGAACTTTGATGTAACTGTTACAGACAAAAGGTGGAGACAAGCCATGGAGGAGGAGATCGAGTCTATAGAGAAGAACAACACTTGGGAGTTAACAACTCTTCCCAAGGGTCATCGATCAATCAGAGTAAAATGGGTATACAAGACAAAGAAGAATGTTGATGGAGATGTGGAGAGATACATGACACACCTTGTGGCTAATGGCTACAAGCAAAGACAAGGCACTGACTATGAAGAATTCTATGCACCTGTTGGACGCATGGAGATGATTTGTTTGCTCATCTCTTTGGCAACACAAATGAAGTGGAAGATCCATAAACTAAATGTCAAGTCAGCCTTTTTGAATGGATATATTGAAAAAGAAGTCTATATTGAAAAACCATTAGGTTTCATGGTAAAAAACCATGAAGATAAAGTGCTGACGTTGAACAAAGCTTTATATGGATTGAAACAAGCTTCACTTACTCGTTGTTGATAAGTGGTGATTTTAACTACTTATTAGTACATTTTAGCTTTTATTTTAGTCTAAAAGCGTTTAATTGTGTTCCCAAAACTGATGAAATGTGCAAAGTTGTAGACATGTTAGAAGTTGGACTTTCGAGATGAAATTCGACTAAAAAATAATTAATCAAAACAAAAGGAACAAGAACTTGCAAAGTGCGGACCGAAAAATCCCATCTGCGGTCGCAAACAATGAAGAAAAACCCAATAGGCTTCCTAGCAAACTGCGGTCCGCAAAGGAATTGTGCGGCCGCAATTGACGAATTGGAGATCAACTTCAGAGGATGGGAAAAATTTCCAAGTTCAGAATCCCTCAAGATTGCGGACCACACAAAAATTGTGCGGCCGCAAAAGAATTGCCCTGCGACCGCAGAAGTAAAGTTGCGGACAACAGAAGACCAAGTTGCGGCCGTAAGATAAATATATGGACCACAGAAACAATGCCTTGCGACCGCAATGGAGAATTGTGCGGCCGCAAAATCTCAACTCCTGCAAGATGAAGACTTCTGCGGATCGCATATGGAATTGTGCGGCCGCAGAACCTTCCAAAGGGCATTATTGTTCGAAATTTCCAGCCCTGTATAAATAGACGAGTTTTACAAAATTAGGTCAACTTTTGACATCAACAACTACAATAGACGTTTCTCTTTGATTCTTTTAGTAGTTTTCATATTTTGGGATATTTTAACATAGATTTTATCATTTTGATTTTGTAATATGAGTTTAATTAGCATTTTGTGATGACCCAAATCAGAGCAGGTGACCCAGCTGGTCTAATCAACAAATAATCCCTCCACCATTTCTTGGCGGAACCCGCTCCACCCCTTTTTAATTATAACCTACCCGTCTAACCCTAACCCATTTCACCCACTCCGCCATCCTCAAACTCTCTCTTCTTCTTCTCCTCTCAAAACCCCAGCGCCGTCACTCAAAATCTCCCTGATTCTAACCCTAGGAATGGAATTAATATATTATTCCTTATCTTATTTGGTCATATCTTCTTACTGGCTACCCGATTTTGGTATTTCCTAATGGATTGCCTGAAATGGCAAGCAGATCTTGAGTGATTCGAACCAAATCTGGTTCAAAATCCTTAACCTATTGTGTATTTCGTCAGTGTTCATCCTGTATTCTTTGTGAGTACGGTTGTTTTACGTATCTCTTGTGGATTCTTACTTAGCCCTAAAGGTTAGGGTTTCAGATTCTCTTTGATTCGAACCTAAACTGGTTCAAACTTTGATTTTTAGCATTATCTCGTCTATATTCACTTCATTATGCTTGAATCTGCCTATTCTTGTTAATTTTCTTTATTTGCCCTAAATTAAGGTTTCAGACCTGGTTCAATTCTGATTTTTGTTTTTGAACAACCTTATGTCTATGTTCATTTTACTAAAATATTTGATTATTTACCTTTATTTTTTATCGATTTTATGGTTTACCTAAGATTAGAGTTTCAGACCTTTTATTTTGGGACTAGATCTGGTTCAATTATGTGTTCTTTGAGTATATTCCTGTCTATGTTCATTCTATGAAGCATGTGACTTTTTGTCTTTTTATTTCTGCCGGTTTATGTGTTTTACCTAAAAATTAGGGTTTAAATCTTTCCTTCCTTACTGATTTTAAATATTTTCCTTTTTCTTATATGATTAAAACTTTCCTTACTTCTGCTCAATATATCATGTTTCCTTTATTTTCTTACCTTATTTGCCTTGAAATTAACTGCTAATTGATATTTTCCTTAGTTTAAATGTTAGTCGCCTGATTACACGTTGTTATGCCTTGTTAATTGACTGAACTTTGACTTCAGTTGATTTTATGATTAATTTCTTTCCTTACCTATATGTGTTTGATTACTTCCCTTATTTGTCTGTCTAATTGAACACTATTTAAACCATTTCCCCTCTCCCCTTTAGGACAGACTCGAATTCTAATACTCTTACTGAAACTTAGATTCTTTACTCTAATTCTCTTTGCTCATTTTTTTTGGTCTTGGCCGGTTGAAAGCCAATGCCATTTGATTCTGGACTTATTGTTGTGGTTACTTTCTTTCCTGCTTAACTGGTAAGCCCTAATCCCTTTAATTTCCACTTTATTCTCCATGTTTTTCATAATATGTGTTGCTCTACCAGCATGTTTAAATTTCGAGTATGATTCTGCCCTTATGCTTCTATGACTTTGTCTAATCCTATAGTTAATACTATTGATTTAAGATTAGTTATTTTGAATAATATGAATTCTCTTAAAAGCTGGCGTAATGTTTAAACTTGCCCATACACACTGTTTGTTAATCCTGCACCTGTTCTGAACTTTGCATTCCTTAAGATACTATCAGCATGCAATTAGTTAACTTATCCTAACTTTGCAGATATGTATTGTTACTTAATTCATTAGCCTTGTCAATTTGTTTGCTAACATGTAATGTGATAATCTAACTGTTTTGCCTAAATTGTGTATGTGATTAAGAAATGGTTGTCCTAAATGTCAGCATGCTCACTTAGTATGATTGGGTCTCTTTGAAACTATGTACTTTACAAACCTTGATTGTTTTGATGAATGCAATTTTGTGTTCTGAACTTCGTTTCTTCTGAACTCAGCATTGTTTTAAAATTTGTCCCTACCTCCTTTTGCTGTCACTATTGTAAAACTTCAACTCTTAGTCCCTTAAGTTCTCAACCACCCCAGTGTGAGCATGACTCATGTGAACTCTAACACACTGGAAACTGGTTACCAATCTCTTGTGAATCATCATCTGAATATGTGGTTCTTATGTCAGCATTGCCCTGGGTCCCTGAGGCCCTTCGGAACTTTGACACATTGGAAACCTAGTCTATATGTGCTATTGGTGAATTACCCATTCTTGGCTATGTTGTCCCTATGAAATGAAGGCTCCCTATAGTTTATCTTATTGCCATTATGTAATTTATTCATTACTCTGGTTTGTAATAACTTCGTAATGAACGGATTCTGGGGTGTATAGTAAAATTGGGAAGGGCCTTTATTTTCTTTGGGCAATTCGGGTAGAAATCCTGCCAATAGGGTTTTATTTGTTCTGTTAATCTTATTTTACATCATATTTGTTAAAATCATGTGAGTGTTGTACCATTCTTGCATATTAGAAATCCTGCCTATAGGATTAAATGGCATTAGAAATCCTGCCTATAGGATTAAAATTGCATTTGCCTATAGGTTGCATTAACTTGTCCAACAAACATATATTATCAATCATGCCTATAGGACCTTAATGTTTGATTTAAATTTTTTCTGGCAATATGTACAATTTATGCACGTATTACTGCTCAATAGATACCATGCCTATAGGGATAAATTAATTCAATAATAGATACCATGCCTATAGGTCTGAAACCAGTTTCAAACGTAGAAATCATGCCTATAGGACTTAAGTCAGTACAGTAATTAGAAAGCATGCCTACAGGGTCAAAAGGAAATACACAGCTATGAAACATGTCTATAAAGCTAAAACCAGTTCTACGCCTAGAAGTCATGTCCATAGTATAATAACCAGCACACTCATAGATATCATGCCTATAGAATTATACTAATTGGTTCTGAATACAATCGCCACTGTCAATCACTTAGACAACATGCCTATAGGTCTTAATAACAATTCTGGATTCGAAACTGTGATTCCTTACAGCCTGAAAGGCCCAGGTATTACTGAATAAAATCAGTAGGCAAACAATACGTCTTGACATTCGCCTTAATGAAAATGCTTCTATAAATCACTGCTTGCTTATTTCTCACATAGATATCCTGCCTATAAGACTTTAAATTAAGCATGTCAATCAATTGCGTACCTTTGTTGTTTACGTGTGGAGGTCAAATGAGCCTATATTTGCTTGCTATCTGAAAGTCCTAATTGTTTTTGCTTGTCGCCTAGACTTTTACATTTTTGAGCAACATAGGCTGGGTCTAGAACTATCCCAAATAGAGGTCCTAATACCTCCAAGGCCATAGGTAAGGGATGAGTAGTCCACGCATAGGAAACGAACTAGAATCGACTAGAACCCTTAAGTAACAACTTAAATATAGTAATAGGGTAGTAGGATATGATAGTCCCTGCGCTAAATACTATGAGTGGCACCCCGACTTGAGGGAGCTACAAAGTATTGCATGGGGTGATCCTATAGGCTAAAATATTTAGGAACCCCCCATTCCTGTTCTAAAATAAATCGAGTATTTTATTTATCCAAATTGCTTTCTTTTCCTTAGACTAATTTGGGTAATGTAAGTTCGGCGGGGACCCACCGTTGTGGACCTTGAGGGGTGCCTAACACTTTTCCCTCGAGGTAATTTGATCCCTTACCCGAGCTCGGGTGATGTAAACTGGTAATATGAGTTATCTGCTCTAGGTTCCCTAACACACCTTAATCCGTTAGCTGATAACTCTCTCAATTCCAATTGCTTACCATCTCAAAAGTAGTTGTCCCAAAAATGTCGAAACCCGATTTCGCGAGAAAAAGGGGGCGCGACAAGGAGATTCTCTGGATGCTCTCCAACCCTGTGGTCCCTCCGCCCGGAGATGAGGATATTCAGTTAGAGGAGATCGAGGGTGGTGATGCTGCTAGTCACCCCGAGACCACATAGGGAGTTTTCTTTACTCTCTACCC
>ML429794.1:0-11994 GCA_005239525.1 Nicotiana knightiana
ATATATATATATATATATATATATATATATATATAGAGAGAGAGAGAGAGAGAGAGAGAATAGATATAGATCATTATTTAGTCGTATTTATTTTTTAATGACCGTGCGAAGCGCGGATAAATTTACCAGTTGTAAATAAATCTGTTATTATTTAAATAAGCCAAGAGTATATCATTTATATTAATAAATCTTTTAAAAAGTCCTACCGTTTAAAATTCCCATCTTTCTTTAAATATGGTATCGGAATCTCCCCAAAGCAAAGAGTGTAATCTCATTCTATTAATTAACAAATTGATTTATTGTCTTTATATGGATTAAACAATTTTTATTTCATAAGCATTATTCTTTGAAGTTGAGTCATGCTCAAGCTTTGTCTTTATTAATTTGTGTATTGGCATAATGATGTCACATAGTTCCTTTAAGGAGTATTTAATCCAAACGAAAAAGTAGTATTTCTATTTGGGTGGGATGAAGAATCCAAAACATTTTTCGTTTCAGAATTATACATTGTCACCATGGCTTTGCAAACGTATCAAAAAATAGAGATTATTTACGTAGTAGATCACTTATTCAAGATTTTATATGTATATATATTGATTTCCAATTCGGTGTCTAGTATTCGCATTGGAACCTGAATATATTCGGACTCGCGCCGGATAGGACTTCATTCGGGTGAAAACGCTCCCTACCAAAGATTTTTTCATATCCAAAGTTCGAACCCGAGACCTTTAGTTAAAAGAAGTAATATTACTTTTGATTTTCTTTTAAAATTTTGTGCGTTTAATGAACAACGGAGTATTTGAAAAAGCAAGGTATTGGCTTCTTCAACATGCTTAGATGACCCTTATAAATACCTCAATCCTTCACTCCTCAAACTTTTACTTTCCAGAATTCCTTCAAATCTTTACTAATTTTTCTCTGCATTCGTTCTTCTCTTAAACATCATCTTCTTCATATTCTGAAATTTCACAAAAACATGGCAAAAACTTCTAAGACACTTTTCCAACAAGAGAAAGCCCCTTTATATAAAAAAGAAAAATATTGACATGTATATAATATTAATTTGCAATTAGAAAATACACTAACTCTGAATTTAAAAAAAAAAAAAAAAAAAAAAAAAAAAAAAAAAGGCAAGAAATTTTAAAAGCCTGCATAAGCTTCACAAGACCTGACTTCTAATGCAATAGTATTACCACAACTCACAAGTAAAATTTTGCTATATGCTACTTAATAAATTAAAAATTATCACTTTCGGAGATTTATTGCCTTTTGAATTATTCTAGTTAATAAAAGAATTTGGCATAATTTAAGACCATTAAGTATGATATATAAGTAGATATATAAGATTTTTGTAAATTGCGACTCTAACATCACGAAAGGTAAGGATTAGTTTATCATCTTTTATTTTCTCAAGAATTTAATCGTTATTTCCAGCAAAATCGCCACATAAAGTAGCAGTTGTATAATCATACATATATTTTAAATTATAAATTGCATAAATTATATTAACTTATCTTTATAGTACATTACATGAATATTTTTCATGAACACGTATAATTTAAGATATATATATACACACACATATTTCTCAAGAATAAATCATAAGACAGTAAGTAAAAAAAGAAAACCTTGGCCGTTCATATGTGGTTGTGCAATTTCCTATTTCTCGTCCAAGCCAAGAGGCATGTAACGACCCGACCGGTCATTTTGCGTTTTCGGACCCCGTTCCCCTAAATAAGACTTCCCGTAGTGGTTTTTATGAGCATGTGATTTTTACTCGCCATATCGTCCTATAAAACTCCCAATAAATCAATTAATTTTACGAATTTTTGTTGAATTTTAGTAAATTAATTGTGAACTGTTAGTCATAATTCATTCTTTTTATTGCATAAAGAAATTATGAATTTATTATTTGTAATTAATTAATTAAATAACAAGCGGATAATGATTATTTGATGTATTGGTTTTGACAACTAATTACTAAAATTAATCATTTTTACCCAATAAATCACTGATTTAATTAAGAGTATAAAATTAATGGTTTTACTCCTAATCAATCTATGATTAAATGAAATAAATTTTAGAACTATTTATTACTTTTTAAGTAGGTTTGATTTTAATTAAATTGAGATTAATTAATTATAGGGTTAATTAGGGTGTTAATTAATTAAAGGATGATAATTAGATTTAATTTTTTTATAAGAGTGTTAATTAGGACCTGGGATGATTTTGCCCAGGCCCAAAATAATTAGCCCCTGCAAGCACCCAAACGACCCAGCCCAATACACCTCATACCCGGTCCGGCCCCAATACCCAAACGACCTCGTTTCATCCCTCAAGCCCCTAATCGTTGGATCTTATTGATCCAATGGTCCAGAACTAAGAACCCCTACGCTATATAAGTGTCCAAATGACCCCCCTACCCTCATTTCCATAAAAGCCCAACCCCCTACCAAACCCTAGCCGCCTCCCCTCCCCTTCATCTCTCTCTCTCTTCTGCCTCGACCAAACCCTAGCCGCCCTAGGTTTCCGCCACCGGACCTCCACCAATCGACCCCAAACTCTCACCCTATAATCTTCTCCTCCTCCTTAATCCCATCCCACAACCAGTTTCCCCAAAAATCGCCCAGTTTCGACCAATCTCAAATCTGAAAATCCAAAAGGGGTTGACTTCCTCTACGAGTTGATTCCAAGACCTCCAGTGGTTCACACCGGCATGAGTTGATAGCTCTTATTGAGTGCTATCGATTCATGTGGGTTTGGACCATTTCCACGCTCGTCCGAGACCGGCCAAGTTCCGGCAGGTCGCCGAAAGCCGTCCAAAATCTCTTCACTGGTACCCCCCCCCCCCNTTAGTATTTGTTTGTTCTGCCCGGTTAGTTAAACGTTTGAATACATAAGTCGATTATGTAACAACTATTTTAGGTCTAAATCGATTAGCTTGAATTATGTATGCATTTTGTTTATATATATTTGATATTGATGCCTTGAATTCAAGTCTTGTTTAGGATTCTGCTTGTTCCCTAAAGCTGACTGTTAGCCATGGTATTTAATTTATTGTTGTAGACTTTGTTTGATTACTTGTTCAAAATGCGATTTTGTTCTGTTTGGACCCTGTCACCTGACTGCTACCTCTATCCCAACTGCGTACATGTCATGTGTATCTAAAATGGTGATTAATTAAGTTAACTAACCTAAAACTTGACATTGGTTAGCTGCTAATCTTAACCCAACTTTAGTTAGTCATTTAGAGTTAATTAACCAAGTCATTAGGAATTTGACCATGCTTGATGCTTAAAAGCAGGATAGCCGATTTGCGACTTCACTTAAGATTAAAGTTAATCAACTAGATAAGCTTAATAAAATTGTTCGAACAAATTAACTTAGCTGGCTATTGATTTTCAGAATAAGGCTTTTAATCAGCTAAGTTTCAATTGGTTAATCAAGTTAATTCAACTAACCTAATTATAAAAATCAAGATTAGTCTCAATTGAGCTTAATTAAACTGATGATTAGTCAACCTAAACCTAGGTAACTAGTATGAAATCAACCCTGGGCACTTAATCAATTAACCTTTAACTAGTTTTGACTCAACCATAGTTAGGAACAATTAATGGTTGACTAAAGAACATAACTAAGGTTAACTAACCAAACTTTAAATAATAACCCATGTGAGCTTAACCTTGATTACCCAATGGTAAATTCAAGGACTCCAAGGGGTACAACAGGTAATGTAAATTTAGGAAATCAGATTTTAAGGTTAAAAGGATATTTTCTAAAGAGAAAAAGTTCTAGAATAGGGGCAGCTGTCCCAAAGATAGGGTTGACAGCTGCCCTATGTACTATTGAGTGCTGTTTTTTAGCTTTGGATAGGGAATATTCAAAAGAATATCCCATTCCAAAATATCCTATAAATAGACCCTCTTTCTAGAGATGAAGGGGTTACATTTTTCACACTTTTTGAGCTGCTGGAATACAGAATCCTCCCTATTCAGAAATACTTTTTCTATTTAAAAGGTTTTGAAAAAGAAGAGTATTATTAGAAAAATCTGATTTCCTTTTGAAAAACAAATTCTTAAGTAGATGGCCTAGTTCAGCTGCTATCATCTCTTTTTTCTGAATTTTGGGTTTCTGGAGTTTTTCCTTCAAACATTCATACTCAAGATCGGTAATATGCACCGTTTATGTTAAAACGTATTAGTCATTTTTTGGGGGAAAGTAAAAAAGAAAAATATTGACATGTAAAATTTTAAAAGCCTACATAAGCTTCACAAGACATGACTTCAAATGCAATAGTATTACCACAACTCACAAGTAAAATTTTGCTATATGCTACTTAATAAAATAAAAATTATCAATTTAGGAGATTTATTGCCTTTTGAATTATTTTAGCACAATACTGACAAGAATAGTCAATATTCTAGAATTTTCTAGTTAATAAAGAATTTAGCATAATTTAAGTCCATTAAGTATGATATATAAGCAGATATACAAGATTTTTTGTAAATTGCGACTCTAACATCACCAAAGCTAAGGATTAGTTTATCATCTTTTATTTTCTCAAGAATTTAATCGTTATTTCCAGCAAAATCGCCACATAAAGTAGCAGTTGTATAATCATACATATATTTTAAATTATAAATTGCATAAATTATATTAACTTATCTTTATAGTACATTACATGAATATTTTTCATGAACACGTATAATTTAAGATATATATATACACACACATATTTCTCAAGAATAAATCATAAGACAGTAAGTAAAAAAAGAAAACCTTGGCCGTTCATATGTGGTTGTGCAATTTCCTATTTCTCGTCCAAGCCAAGAGGCATGTAACGACCCGACCGGTCGTTTTGCATATTCGGACCCCGTTCCCCTAAATAAGACTTTCCGTAGCAGATTTCACTGATTCATGACTTGCGGGGATGGGTGGTTAGGGATTCGGAAGGGTATAGAGTAATATAGGAACACTTGGTTCCTTAAGATTTGGCTTTTAAGACCAAGTTTGACTTCGGTCAACATTCGGAGTAAGAGACCTCGGAATCGAGTTTCGCCGATTCCAGTAGCTCCGTATGATGATTTCGGACTTGTGCGTATGTCCGGAATGGGTTTTGGATGACCCGGGAGCCTTTCGACGCCAAATAGCGAAAATAGAGTTTCCCTAAGTTCATAATTTGGTTTGGAACGTGTTTTTGAGTTATCGAGGTCCGAACGGAATTCCGAGACAGGGAATAGTTCCATTATGTCATTTATCACTTGCTTGCAAAATTTGGTGTCATTCCGAGTAGTATAGGTCGGTTCGGCGCATTTAAACCGAATTCAAGAACTTGAAAATTCTTTAGTTTGATTCTAGGGGGTTCTAAGGAGTGATTTCGAGTTTTAGCGTTGTTTTGGGTGTTCCGAAGGCTCGAGCAAGTCCGTAATATGATTTAGGACTTGCTGGTATAATTGCACGGGGGGTTCGGGTGGGCCCAGGTGCCTCCCGGACACCAAACGGGGCCAAAAACCAGCAGTTTCAGCTGCTGGTGCACCAGGTCTGGTGTGTCCGCAGGTGCGGTTGCCCAGATCGCAGGTGCGACTCCCAGAAGGAAAGTCCTACCTTCGCAGGTGCGGACCCTTCTCCGCAGGAGCGAGTCCGCTGGTGCGGAATTCCTACCGCATGTGCGATCCCCAGACTCCTTGCCAAACATCCGCAGGTGCGACCAATGGCTCGCAGGTGCGGTCCTCGAGCCGCAGGTGCGAGGTCACTGAAGGCAGTGAGCCCATTTAATTCGGGACTTAACCATTTTTCACCATTTTTCTGCTCCTCCATTNTATTTTTCCACCATGAAATCATGTAAAAACTATATATTAATGACCCTTAGGCTATGGGTGTGTTTTCTTCGAAAATTTCCGGAATCCGAGCATGTGGGCCTGGGGATGTATTTTGGAATTTCTTCAAGAATGATAAAATAGCTAAATTAATAAGAGAAATTCATACTTTTGAGTGTATATTAACGTATTTATATAATATTTGACTAGTTTCGAGTCCTCGGGGGTAGAGTTTGGAGTTTCTGGCGCGTTCTTGACCCGGAAAGTAGGTTCTACGCGAGGTGAGTCTCATTTCTAACCTTGTAAGAGGGAATTGTCCCCATAGGTAATTATAAATGATTGAATTGTCCTTATTTGCGGGGGATACGCACGCACGAGGTGACGAGAGTCCGTGCGTAGTTACTACTATGTTATGCCGGGTAGTCTTTAGGACTCACAAGCATGCTTATATGCCTTACTTGTATCCCTGTATGTATTCCTAGTCGATTGTTATCCTTGAAACTAGCATGAAAAAATGGTAGGCTACATTAAATCTTGATGTTGCCATGATTCTTGTTTTCCAATGTGAACTCTATATTTCCTGATTTTCCTGATAATTCTGTGTATGTATACGAGCACCCGTGTCGCATGTATGATTCGTGAGCGGGGTAGCCTTATATTATGTCAACCGCGTCGCACGATCGATTTGCGAGCGGGGTAATAGATGCATCTATGGTTCGAGCCGTTCGACCCTTCGGCAGTGCACATTTAATTTTTTGCGTCGCTTCGGCCGTACGCCTCGGCATACTATATGCTATGTATTTTACTGAGAGTCTTATTAATATTGTCAAATAAATTTTTCTATGCGGAAGGGGGACTTTGGACTTTTATTAATGTTGTTATTTGGAACTTGCGGTAGGTGGTAATGCATCTACTTGATAATCCATTTCTACTTGATTTTCGTAATTGCTAATCCTGGTTAAACCTGTTTAATTATATTATTGCTGATGACCCTAGTGAGTAATACGTCTACCTCTCATCACTACTTCTTCGAGTTTAGACGGGATACTCACTGGGTACATATTTGTTTATATGTACTCATACTACGCTTCTGTACTTAATTGTACAGGTTCTGAGGCTGGTGCATCTGGTTATCATACCGGAGCGCGATCGTGAGAGTACTTTCTGTTTTAGACTACACGGTGAGCCGCTCTCTCTGGCGTTCCTCAACAGCACTGTAGAGTTTCTGCTATTTCTTTTGATATTATGTCTACCCCTTTCAGACAGTTGTATATTTATGTTGTCTACTTTGTATATTCCACTAGTCGCCTGTGGACTTGTGACACTAGGTCTTGGCACACGTAGTGGGTTTTCTAATATTTTTGCTATACCACATATGATGGCAACGACATTTTGAGTTCATTTAATCAAGTTGCATTCAATTGACCGTTTTCTTTAAATGATTTCTAAATCTAAAATTTGACAAGTACTTAAATATTTAAATAAGTAAAGAAATCTCGCTAGTAAACTGATGTTGGCTTGCCCGACTCCGGTGTTAGGCGCCATCGCGACCTGAGTTGGAATTTGGGTCGTGATAGCTGATCTCCTATATTCCGCCACCATCGTATTAAAATAACTATCTATAATATGGATCGAAATGTTGCTAATTTCCTATTCATATATAACTGGAGACTTGCTCTCGTGACTCTCCAACAAAATAAGACCATCTTTACCTTTTCTGTTATGTCACGCCACATTTTGGAGTGACTTTTATTATTAGAATCACTTCAATATAATTTTTTCTCGAAGTGGTCTTGGGATAAAATTGAATCTAATATCAAACGGATAGTCAAAATATACATGGTGCCACACAAAAGTTTGTTTGTAGGTTATCTATATAAATATTAAAGCAAAAAAGTTTGCTTTGTGGTTAAGTCAAGTGGCAAGCTAATATAAAGCCACTTGGCAATTTAGGACAATATTTTTGATGGTATTTAATTTAAATTGAAAGATAGGATATTTCTTTAATTTAAATAGAAAGATAGTAAGTAAGATTCTTTTGAATCTGAATGGAAAGAAAGTTAAATTTGAATTTTCTTGATTAATTAATTAAGAAAGCTAATCAACATATAAATGTTCCAATTCAAACGAGAGGCTCAACGAGCGAGGCAAATTTTTTCTAAATGATGAGAGATTTTTTTTTTGAAATTTTAGTTCACAACAAAAATAACAGAAAAAACAAAAACGTGTTTCTTACTAGAAATAAGAGCAAAAAATCTAGGTTCGAACTCATAATCATAATTACCAAGTTGTTGAATCAAATCTTAACTTTCATAACTACCTTAGGTGATCAATAGTGCTCACTTCTCCGTGTGCCCTAAGACATTAAGTCAATAGATTTAAGTATAATAAATATAAAATTAATATTTATATTATATTAGTAGTGATAACAGAAGAGACAAAATATAAATTGAAGCATCAACTTGTATGGTGATTAATAAAGGAAAATTTGCTTTGGTGATAGGGTACTTTCTTCATCAATCAGGTTACTTAATGTTCAAATCAATCTATAACTATATTTTATATATATATTATACATAGTAAAGGAATAATTTACATTGTGGCTAAGCTAAGTAGGCAATGGCACGCTACTATAAAGTTATTTGACAATTTAGGATAATATTTATAATAATATTTTATTTAATTAATATTTTTAATTTAAATAAAAAATATAGTTAATAATATTA
Organism: Nicotiana knightiana; assembly: GCA_005239525.1. NCBI lineage: Eukaryota > Viridiplantae > Streptophyta > Magnoliopsida > Solanales > Solanaceae > Nicotiana > Nicotiana knightiana. Next base: position 8,543 of record ML429794.1, read on the forward strand.
TTTTGAATCTGAATGAAAAGAAAGAATAATAGTCTTATAATGATATAACCAACTACCTATTTTAATTAATAAGGTTTTGTCCACACAAAAAAAATTGAACTGAAAGATAAGAAAACACCCCTATCTTAACTCATTATAAAGATAAATATGGAGTTAATATTAATACATACTACGAGTACCACTACTCCTAAAATATAAAATAAAGATAATAAATAAATGACACACAAAAATATTATTAATAAATTTAAATATTAATTTGAGCAGTAGAATAAAAAAATTGTGAATATAATTTTATTATAAGAAAAAAAAACTAAATTCATCTATTGATGGGAGTTGTGGACAATATTATGAACAACTCTAAGCTATAGATAATGCAATAAATATGTAATTAAATAATTTTAGTAGTAGATGTATACATAATGATAACACTTATTTGATCTTTGAGACAAGAAAGTTTTTAAAATAATAATGAGTTAAATCATACTATATAAGTAAGATACACGTTGTAGGCATATAAATTTTGCTTAAAATTAAATCCATGAAATAATTTGGACTATATTTTAAATTCGAGATATATTGGTCCAAATAAATACTACGGGCTAATATAATTGAATTAATTGTATAAGTCCAACATATATAGATTAAATAAATAATCTTAATCCACCACTAGGATAGCCCATTTGGTTGGGCTACAAAATGATGAGCCTACTTTATTAGGCCCAATATGCCATCTTCCTAGAGGCCCAGTTTGGTGCCACGTGTCAAATAACGTGGCACGCCAAGTCAAGCGGAAGATCCAATAGGATCGTGCCACGTGTCAAAATGACATAGCCTGACAAGTCACATTAAAAGGCCAATGATATCGTGCCACGTGTGCAAGTGACATGTTCTGGCCAATCAAATACGGCCATGTCACACTTCAATTTGATTGGTTGGAAAGAGTTTGTTCTTATCATAACTCTTCCCTCTCACAACTATAAATAGGGGTCTTCATAACTCAGAAAAGGGACCAAAAGTTATCACAAGAAGCAAGAGAGAGCTCGTGGATCAAACGCCGCAAATTTCTCTACAAGTTTCAAGCTTCAAGAAATCAACTTCAAGCTGAAGAACGAAGAACAATTCAAGTATTCAAGATCAAGAACGAAGTCAAATCATGTACAAGGTGTTCAAGATCAAGGCTACTTGTTAATGATACAATTTGTGGCGACAATCAAAGTGTTCGCGACGGATAAATCAAAATTCAAATTCAAGATCAAGCTCAAAGGCCCTTGAGTTTATACTAGAAAAGTAGAGTCAGAGGATTCATAGAGATTGTACACTCAAATTACTTGAGATCAAATACTACGATTGTTGAAATATTTTCGGTCTTGATTTTATTTTCTCGACGCAAATACTACGATTGTTGCAATATTTTCAGTCTTGAGTTTATACGAAGTCCTCTTTAAGTTCGGGACTGAGGCCTTTAAAAGTTCGTAATGAAGATCTTTAAAATTCATGATGAATATCCATAAAAGTTTGTGGTAGAAATCTTTGAAGTCGGCAGTGGGGACTCTTTAAAGTTCGCCAGGTGCACCTTTAAAAAAATTCATGACAAGCTCCTTTAAAAGTTCGAGACATACACCTTTTAAAAGTTTGGAATGAAAGCCTTAAAAACTTCGAATGCCTTTAAAAGTTTGCGTTGAGAAAATAAAATCAAGACCGAAAATATTGCAACAATCGTAGTATTTGATCTCAAGTAATTTGAGTGTACAATCTCTATGAATCCTCTGATTCTACTTTTCTAGTATAAACTCAAGGGCCTTTGAGCTTGATCTTGAATTTGAATTTTGATTTATCCGTCGCGAACACTTTGATTGTTGCCACAAATTGTATCACGAACAAGTAGCCTTGATCTTGAACGCCTTGTACTTGATTTGACTTCGTTCTTGATCTTGAATACTTGAATTGTTCTTCGTTCTTGAGCTTGAACTTGATTGCTTGAAGCTTGAAACTTGTAGAGAAATTTGCAGCGTTTGATCCACGAGCTCTCTCTTGCTTCTTGTTATAACTTCTGGTCCCTTTACTGATTTATGAAGACCCCTATTCATAGTTGTGGGAGGGAAGAGTTATGATAAGAACAAACTCTTTCCGACCAATCAAATTGAAGTGTGACATAGCCGTATTTGATTGGATAGAACATGTCACTTGCACACGTGGCTCGATTTCATTGGCCTTTTTTAATGTGACTTGTCAGGCTATGTCATTTTGACACGTGGCACGATCCTATTGGCTCTTCCACTTGACTTGGCGTGCAACGTCATTTGACACGTGGCACCAAATTGGGCCTCTAGGAAGATGGCATATTGGGCCTAATAAAGTGGGCTCATCATTTGTAGCCCAACCACATGGGCTAGCCCAGTGGATTAAGACTTATTTATTTAATCCATATATGTTGGACATATACAATTAATTCAATTATATTAGCCCGTAGTATTTATTTGGACCAATATATCTCGAATTTAAAATATAGTCCAAATTATTTCATGGATTTAATTTTAAGCAAAATTTATATGCCCATAAATGCCCCCTACTACAAGATTTGTCACGAAAAACATCTCAAACATAGAAGACTAGGCTTGATGTACACCATGAATGCATGCAATAGTCATTAATACCCCATAACTTTAATATGAAGGAAAATTTTGTAACGATCCGACCGGTCATTTTGAGCTCTAGCGCGTCGTTAAGCGGTTTGAAGTCGTGAGCAGATCCATTTCAGGTATTATGATTTGTAGGTGTGGTCTGAATTGAATTTCGGGAAGTTTAGAGTTGATTTGTAAAGAAAATTCTCATTTCAAAAGCCTAAAGTTGGAGAAATGGACTAAGATTGGAATTTTGAGTAAACGACCTCCGAATCAGGATTTGAAGGTTCCTGCAGGTTCGTATGATGATTTCGGACTTGGGCGTATGTCCATATCGGGCTTTGGATAACCCGGGAGAGTTTCGATGCATATTATGGAAGAGGACAATCGGACGTGATTTGATAGGTTGATGCGAGACTAAATTGCATAGTTTAACATGTGATATACCTTACATTTTATGCGCATTAATGATAAAATTACACTTGTTATGTGCTTAATGGAGTTTATTTCATGTGTAGGTGAAGTGGAGATGGAAACGGAGCTAAAAGGATGCAAATACGTCGAAAAATACGCGAAAGGAGACACCCAGGCGATAGCCGGGCGACAGAGCGAAACAACCAGCCCTACCTGGCGTTAGCCAGGCGTTAGGGCTGAAACGCCAGCCCTACCCTGGCGTTAGCCAGGCGTTAGGGCTGAAACGCCAACCCTTGCCTGGCGTTAGCCAGTCCTTTGGGTCCAAACGCCAGGTCCCCAGTTTGGCCAGAAATCGAGTTTTGACGGGATTAAGTGTTTCCCAAGTGAAATAGACATCTCCTACACGGTTAGGGTTCA
>ML429797.1:0-48526 GCA_005239525.1 Nicotiana knightiana
TGAGTTGGCGTACTCACATTACTCCCTGCACCCCTGTGTGCAGATACAGGTGTTGATACCAAGAGTTAGTCATCTATTCCGTGGGAGCCGGAGTTCGGGACATATAGGTAGCTGTTCAGCGTCCGCAGCATCTCTGTTTTCCCTTCTTATGTCGTACTTAGTTATTCGTTTGGAGGTTTTGTATTATAATAGTAGACTTTTTGGTATATTCTTTAGATGCTCATGACATGTTGACTCCGGGTTTTGGGGATGGTTTTTGGACTGTTTAACTGTTTATTTTGCTTAATAGATTCAGTAATTTTATATACGTTTATGAAATGTTGAAAATTGTTGGGATTTTAGAAAGAAACTGTAAATATGTGATTGTTGGCTAGCCTAGTTCCACGATAGGCTCCATCACGGCCAGTTTAGGATTTGGGGTTGTGACATGAAGTCTACCAAATGCAGTCGCTGTAAACAAATTGTCATAACAGAACAACTTGCTTGTTGTCTCCAGCACCTCATCCATATTCCATGGAACACACTGAAAAATACTCAAACGCTCAATAATCCTTGGTCTGAATTTAGACTTTCATTATTGAATGATATATGTGAAATGTTATTTTTTCGTTGGAATAAAAAAATAAGCTCTTGGACTCTTTTATATATTGTTGAAGTACAAACCACTCATTTTTGTTGCGCGGCTTACAAGTTTGGTTGCATTTTTAAAAAGTACGCAATGACTTCAACGAGAAAAAACTATAAATGAAATACATATCTTTAATACACACGCACATACGCACACAACACATAAAAAACACATGTACAACAAAACTTCAGCATCTTTAGACTGATTTTAGAAAATGAGTTAAATAACTTCCACATATTCTCTCTGAAGTTTAGAAAAGATCATTACAAAAATTGCAGACTATTGGACAAAACTTAAGCATAAAAGGTTCAAGTCTCTAGCTTATATATGCTAACTTCAGCTTATTAGGCATGAAGTTTTATGTTGACATACTATGTTATTACATTAAAATCAGAATGCAACCTTCAAAATTTAAAAAAATTATACATAAAAACGTAACTAATATTTTCATTTATATAACAACATAAACATTAACAAAACACGAGCATCATCAAAACATTGACAAAACAAAAAGAAGAGACATAAAAACATTAACAAAAAACACAGAATAAAAACATAAAAAAAGGATTACAATAACTAAGCATCATCACCATCATCAGAACAATACTCATCAATTTCTCAAAATATCTCATCAACATGCGAATCAGAGATAACTATAGGATACTCGGGTAAAAGACCACAAAGTCCAATGAGATCACTCTTCAACTTGTTGAATTCAGCACGCAACTGACTTTGTTCAACTATTACTCTGTCCATAAGAGAAGGAAGAGTCTTCAATCTGTTTTGCAGCTTGGCATAGTTGTCCCATATGGGAAACTTAAAACAATCAAACTGTTGGACAACCTTGTCAAACGAGGTTGAATAACCTTCACAACTGCGTTCGAGGTTCAGCTTGTTCTGGAATGATTCATCGACAAAAAATTATGGTCTGTTCTTTCCCAATAAGCCTTTATTTGATCCCACTTCTACATAAGATTAGCCATCGGTACGTTACTGTTCCAATCAAACTTCAAACTCTTCCACTTCTGCATAATTTCATCCATTGTACGCTTCCTACTTCCACTTGCACCAGATATTGTTTCTTTAAAAAACGCTAAAAGGCTAAGGATGAATATAAATTTAAAGAAATGGATGACTATGAAATTTTAAAAGAGCTAAAAGGCTGTTGATGACTATGAAATTTTCAAGTGAAAAGATTGTTAATATAACCAAGGAGTGAACCTAATCAATTTTAATATTTATAAATGTAAAAGTAACTTTTTAGGTCTATTTACTGTTTTACGTTCAGAGAAATTGAATGTAACAAGATAAGTAGGTGGTAAATGCAAAAAGAAATGTAACTTCAGCCTAATAAGTCCACAGTTTTTCTATAGTAAAAAAATAATTTCAGCCTGAAAAGTTTTCACATAATCAAATTGAAAATGCTTCATTTATTATTTGTAAATGCAAAAATAACTTTTCGGGTCATTTATAATATGGTCGGACAAATTTAAATGTAAGATGAAGTAGGTGATAAAAGACAAAAAATAGCTAGTAAATGCAAAAAAGATAAGTATTAAGTTAAAAAAATACCAAAACATGCTGAAGTTTTGCCATGCAGTCTGAGAGTTAGTAGTGAGTTTTCCATAAGAACTTCAGAATAATAATGTTGATGTTATGTAGCTCATGTGCTTAAACTTCAGACTGAATGTGCTGAAGTTTTATCATGCATTCTGAGGGTTAACAATGAGTTTTCCATAAAAAACTTCATAACAAAAATACTGAAGTTATTTAGTTCATGTGCTAAAACGTCAGAGTTAACATGCTGAAGTTTTGTTCTGCGGTCTGAGGGTTAACAATGAGTTTCCCATAAAAATCTTCAGAACAAAAATGCTGAAGTTATTTAGTTCATGTGCTAAAACTTCAGACTGAACGTGATGAAGTTTTGTCCTTCAGTCTGAGGGTTAGCAATGAGTATCCCATAAAAACTTCAGAACAAAAATGCTGAAGTTATTTAGTTTATGTGCTAAAACTTCATATTGAACATACTGAAGTTGCTTTGTTCATTCCCTAACACTTCACACTAAACATGCAGAAGTTAAAACTTCATTGTCACGACCCAAATTCCCAACCCACGGGATCGTGATGGCGCCTAACACCACACTTGCTAGGCAAGCCAATGTTAGAACTTGATTAACCATTTTCCTTTGAATATTTACTTAAACACAAAGAGACAATTTAAAATAAACTAAATCTAATAATTTCCAACAATTCAGGTCAAAACCTTTCACAATATTCTTGTCTCAACAATATTAAACAGATAGTTGTACAACTCATGAACTTCATCAATTATCATTTCACAATGAAACCAACCGGAATATATATGCATTGTAAAACAGTGTCATCCAATTAAATCTTTATGTATCACAATGAAACCAAGGGAACAACTCATGATTCCAAAATACTTGGAGCAATACTTAACAACAAGTCGACAAAAATAATTAGACATGGAGGCATCAATGATCATAAAACAATTTAAGCCAGGAATCAAATAAACTAGAAATAAGGAAGGGACCATGTTCAACAAATAATTTAGTGGTGCATAGATACTCGTCACCTCACCTATACACCACACACATGCAAATTCGCATACATTTAAGTTGGGGATTCCTATTCCCTCAAGTCAAGGTTAAAACAAGCACTTACCTCAAATTCGCAGGCCACTCACTGCTCAATTACCGTTTTTCCTTTCGAATTTGCCTCTAACCCGCTCGAATCTAATCATAATTAGTTCAATATTATTAATTTATGCTAAAGGAACTAACTTTACTGAAAAATCATTGTTTTCCTAAGTTTTCTAAGAAAAAGTTAAAACCCAACCCCGGGCCCGCTTGGTCCAAACTCGGGGTTCGGACCAAATTCCGTTTACCCATTCAACCCCGAGCCCGAATATGCAATTAGTTTCAAAATCCGGCCCTAATTCCAGGTCAAAATTCCCTAATTCTACCCAAATCCCCCAATTTCTACCATGAAAATTGTTGATTTTTGATTGAAAAGTGATGAAAAACATTGGGTAATTGAAAGAGAAGAGTTTAGAATTGTTTACCAACACCTTGGGATGAGTTTGTGTGAAGAAAATCGCCTCTAGGTCTTTGTAGTTCAAAAATATGAAGAAAATAGGTTCTGCCCGATTTTTAAAAGTTGTTTTATATGACTGGCAAGCCTTCTTCGCGTTCGCGATGGGCCTGCCGCGTTCACGATGATTCAGGCTCGTTGGCCTTCGCGTTCACATAGGACTAGGCTCAGTGGCCTTCGCGTTCGCGACCAGGTGGCTGCGTTCGCATAGAGTAAGCGACTCCTCCTTCCCCAGGCCCATTTACATAGTGCGTTCGCGTGTGCCAAAACGCGTTCGTGAAGCTTTAACCTACCAGTGCTTCCCGTTTGCGTCCTGAGCTCCGCATTCGCGAAGAACAAAAATACCCCAGTGCACCTATACTTTACGCGTTCGCGAGTGAAGCAAAGCGAACGCGAAGCACAACTCGAATGTGCACCAGAAATAGCAAAAACAACAACTTTAACTAGTCCAAAACATCCCGTAGCCTATCCAAAACTCACCCGAGCCCTCGGGGCTCTAAACAAAACATGCACGTAAGTCTGAAAACATCATACGGACTTGATCGTGCGAACAAATCACGAAAATAATATCTAAAACTATGAATTTAACCTCAAAACTCATGATTTTTCTCAAGAACACTTCAATTTCACTATTTCTCAACCGGATATCTGAACCACGTCAAATCAACTCTGATTCTTACCAAATTTCACATATAGGACTTAAATATCATAAAAAACTTTTATCGGGCTCCGGAACCAAAATACGGTCCTGATGCCAATGAGTTCAAACATTAATTCATTTCTTTATTTTCTTAAAAATCCAGCAAAACAATTTTCTTCAAAAATTGATATCTAAAGCTAGGGACCTCGGAATTCAATTCCGGGCATACGACCAAGTCTCATATTTTACTGTGAAACTCATGGGATCGTCGTGTTCCGGGTCCGTTCACTCAAAATGTTGAACTAAGTCAACTAAAACTAAATTTTAAATTCCAATAATTATTATATTTTCACATAAAAGCTTTTTGGTTTCACGTCTGAACTGCGCACGCAAATTGAGGTAAATAAAATTAATCGTTTTAAGGCTAATGAGCCTGGAATGGAGTCTTAATTTATAAGATGACCCATTGGGTCATCATATTCATGCTTATATGCTAAACATGCTAATGAAGTTCTTGTCCTACAGTCGACACTTTTATTATGAGTTTTATCCAAAACTTCAGCCTAAAAAGTAGAAGTTATTTAGTTCATGCTGAAGTTTAGCATGCTGAATTTTCACAAAAATATACTCAAGTTCATGATAAAAGAGAAAAAAGTATTTGATACAACCCAAGGCAACTAAAAAACTAATTAATGCGAATAGAATAAAAATTTAAAAGACAGACATCACATTATTCACAAAAATTAATGTATATTCTCAAATCCAATTTTGTTTTCACTTACATCCTTGAAAAAAAAGAAAAAAATTTGTTTTTCATTTACAAGTTATTCTTTATCGAAAAAATTCACACAGAGTCTCTTCATATTCTCCATAGTCATGTCCTAGTTGCTCTTCTGGAGTTTCATAACCGCTATCTTGTTCGAAATTTCCATGAGCCCAAAGATTTGCAGTCAATTCTCTCCTAAATCTTAACGCATGACTTTGATTGAATTTGGAGAAATCTTCTTGCTTCAACCGCATATCAAGGAACTTAAGAGAAAATATACCACAATAAACACTACAAAAAGAACATGAAAAAAATTGAAGATTAGTTAACACAAGAAGAAAAATGTGATGACCCAAAGGGTCATCTTATGTTTTAGAACTCAATTCTGCGCTCTTTAGCCTTAACAATCTCATCTTTACCCTCCTCGATTTGCGTGTGCAGTCCGGGCGTGATTTTCGGAAAGCTTTTATGTTGAAATTTGAGGAAATAATAATTTTTGTCCTTAAAAGTTAATTTAGTTGACTTCTATCAACGTTTTGAGTAAACAGACCCGGACCCAGACCCCTATTTTGATGGTCCCGGTAGGTCCGTAGTAAAATATGGGACCTAGGCATATGGCCGGAATCGAATTCCGAAGTCCCTAGCTCGAGAAATGAATTTTTTGATTAAAATTGAGAGACTGAAATTATAATGGTTTTAAGAAATTGGTTAATGTTTGATCTTGTTGGTATGGGGTCCGTATTTTGTTTCTGAAGCCCGATTAACGACCCGACCGATCGTTTTGAGAATTTAAGCTCCATTCGGTGGCGTAAGGTCTTGAACAGCTTCACATTGTGTACATCGACTTGTGTGCATGGTTGGATTCAGTTACCGGATGATTCAGAGTCGAACTACAAGAAGGACTGTTGTTTTGGAAGCTTAAACGGTGATGTTTTGACCGGAATTTGATTTTAATGTAAACGAGTTCAGAATGGGTTATGGATGATGTCGGAAGCTTCGTATGGTGATTTTGGGCTGAGGAGCGCGTCCGGAATGTGTTTTCGAGGTCTGTGGTAGATTTAGGCTTGAATTGGCGAAAGTTAGATTTTTGACAATTCGGCCGATAGGTGAAATTTTTATATCGAGAGCGGAATGGAATTCCGAAAGTGGTTGTAGGTTCGTAGTGTCATTTGTGACCTGTGTGTCAAATTTGAGGTCATTCGGGCTAGTTTCGACGTGTTTCGGCATCGGTTGTGGATTTTGGAAATTTTATAAGTTCTTAAGCTTGAATCCATGCATAATTGGCAATTTTGATGTTATGTGATGTGTTTTGAAGGCTCGACTAAGTTTGAATAAGGTATTAGGACTGGTTCGTAAGTTTGGTTGAGGTCCCGGGGGCCTCGGGGATGTTTCGGATGCTCAACGGGATGATTTTGGGCTTAGAAACCAGCTGAAGCATTTCTGGTTCTGGTGTTTCGCACCTGCGGATGGGGAGCCGCAGGTGCGGACAAGCAGGTGCGGTGGAGGGTGTCCACTTAGGTGCGCTCCAATTAGCCGCAGGTGCGGTCATCGCTAGGCAGAGAGTTTATATTCGAGGGTTTGTTCATTTTCACTCCATTTTTTATTTTGAGCTCGGGAGAAGGCGATTCTTTGAAGGATTTTCAGAGGAATCTTGTAAGTAACAATTTCTTACTCGAATTTGGTTTTATTGTATTAATCTATTGTGGTTTTCCTCATTTAATCAAGGAGTTTGAGAGTAAAAGTTTGGAAATGGGAGAAAAAGTTCCCCAATTGAAAATCCGATATTTGAGTGAGATTTTGATGATTCTTGTTCGAGTGAGTTCGTGAGTGAATGAGTGTTCTAAATTTGTATCTTTCACTCGATTCTGAGACGTGGCCCCAATGGACTTTTCGGGCAATTTTCCTAATTTTGCATCTTAGCTTCAAATTTATTAGCTAAACTAGTTTCTTGTAGTATTATTTACACGATGCTATTGATTTGATTAGATTTGGGCCATTTGGAGTCGGATATGCGTGGCAAGAACGTGATTTCAAGTTTGATTTGAGCGGTTGAGGTAAGTATCTTGCCTAACCTTGTGTGGGGGAATTTCCCCTTAGGATTTGAGTCTTCTATGTTGGTTGTAGTCCGTGTACATGAGGTGACGAGTGCGTGCTCGGAATTATTTGTGGAAAATTTTCCCTTTTGGAATCTTAGGTCCTTATATTCGCTTAGTATGAATTGTTCTTGGCATGATTGAATTTACAAATGTCTAGTTTCATCTTTACTTGCCTAAATGTAGGATTTCTTACTTTTGGATTTACTCCTCTTGCCTATCTGACTCCTAATTGACTTATCTGAAGAATTTACTCCTTTTTATTGTCATGCTAGATTCTTTTAACTACTTATCTCAAATTGTAATTATCTTCATCTCATCCTATAATTGTTTTTGGTCTTAACTGAAGTTATGATTATTCTCCTACTTCTTGTCCTTAAGTGAAATTGTTGAATATCCTCGTAACTACTCAACCTTAAAAGAAGTTTAGATATTCTATACCTTAGTCGACTTGTCCTTACTTGGAATTATTTGACTTGTGTTGTCTTCTTATTGTTGACTTGAATTTGTGGATTTGTTGCTTGTCTTATTTTTCCCTGGTCAAGTTGTTCCCTTTTGCACTTAGTATTCTGTGTCGTGATTATTCCTTGTGAACGATGTTCTACTGTTTCTTTGTGAATTGAAGTTCTTGTATTGATTTATTCGCCGTATCTTGTGTCATTGTCCTGGTTGCTTTGTATTTGATGTGGTGATGTTCGAGTTTTTTGTCATGCTATAAACTTTGTCTTTGGTTGTTGCACTGCATATTTAACTTGGGACTACAGACGTATTCCAGGAGATTTCCCCCTGTACTGCATATTTAAATTGGGACTACGGACGTATTCCGGGAGCTTTCCCCATGTACTGTATATTTAAACTGTGACTACAGACGTATTCCAGGAGCTTTCCCCTTGTACTGCATATTTATTTTGGGACTATGGACGTATTCCGGGCGATCCTCTGTATTGTGTGATGAATTCGAGACTACGGGACGGGATCCCGGTAGATTTTATCAAAGGAAATTATGTTTGAAAGACAATTATTTGGAAAGTCCAATTTGAAAAACAATTATCCTGAATAAAAACTATGTTGAAGGACATTCCTTTAGAAAACGAATATTTGAAAATTTTTTATGTTAAACAAAACTATGTTGAAGGATATGCCTTTGGAAAAGAATATTTGGAAAAGTTTTATGTTGCAGAAAAACTATGTTTTAAGGACATTTTCTTTGGAAAAATATATTTGAAAAGCTTTGATCTTGAATAAAACTATGTCTGAGAGACATCTATTGGGAAAATTATATTTCAAAATAATTTCCCCTTTAAAAAGATCTTACCTTAAAGTTTTCAATATAGAAAATTGCGGGTGAAAGTTTACACTCGAAGATTTGACCATTTTAATGGTATTTGTGGCCAAGGCCTTTTGTGGAGACTAATCCAGTGTTGAGTTACTACTTGTCCTTATTGTGTTGTGATTTTCGGACTTGGGCTGTGTTCCGGTCCATCCTTCTGTGTACTATTATTATGTTCCATCGTTGATTGCTGTATTTCCTTCCACATTGCAGTTGTTATGTTGTTAACTATATTGTGTAGTCATTAGATAGGTGTCATGCCCTATCATTCCTATATTTATGCATGTTAATTTATTAGACCAGTGGGTGTCTTGACTAGTCCTCGTCACTACTTCACTGAGGTTAGTATTGATACTTACTGGGCACCGTTGTGGTGTGCTCATTCTACACTTCTGCACATTTTTGTGCAGATCAAGGTATTGATCGTTAGTAGCTGTGCGGCCGCTTGCTGAGGAGACTCGAGGTAACTTGTTGATGCGTTCGTAGGCTTCGGAGTCACCTTCCAATTCTGTATTTACACTATTTTCACTTACTTCCAAACAATTGTATTTAGAAGTTGTAGTAAACTCTTTATAGATCTTATGACTTGTACTACGGGTTTTGGGAATATGCTCTTGTATAAAGAATACTTTTTCATAAAAAAAAATATTAGATTTTATTTATTATTGTTGCTATTCCATGAATGTTAGGCTTACCTAGTCCTTAAGACCGCCATCATGATACCCAACGGAGGAGAAATTTGGGTCATGACACTGGTACATGTCCGTTATGATATTTATACCTTATTAGTGAAATTTGGTGAGAAACGGAACTGATTTAATGTGATTCAGACGTCCGGTTGAGAAAAAGGAAATTTTAAAGTGTTCTTGAGAATTTCATATGTTTTGCTGCTAAATTCATAGTTCTAGGTGTTAATTTGGCGATTTTATCGCACGAGCAAGTTCGTATGATGTTCTTAGACTTGTGTGCATGTTTGGTTTGGAGCCCCGAGGGCTAGGGTGAGTTTCGGATAGGCTACGGAGTGAAAAGAACTTGGAAACTATAGCTGGTGTGTTCAGACCTGCAGATCTCGCATTTGCAAGGTCTGGCTCGCAAATGCGAGCCTCGCATTTGCAAAGAAACTTCGCATTTGCGAGCATGGGCTAGGGCTGGGTAGTCTCGCATTTGCGAGGTTTATCCCGCAATTGCGGAAGTCGATTGTTCGCATTTGCGAGGAATTGGTTCGCATTTGCGAAGGCTGCATAAATGCGAGGAGTTCGCATTTGCGATACTTTTCTTGCATTTGTGAGATTCGCAAATGCGAAGCTCAAGTTGCAAGTGCGACATCTGCAGCTGATTAGTCTTGACTTAGACGGGATTTTTCCCATTTTTCAAAACTTCCAAACACAAAAAACCCTATAGGCGATTTTTTTTACAGGCAATTTCTTCCCCAAATCATAGGTAAGTGATTCTTAACTCGTTTCTTTCAATATTTCACTTTATTTTATAATATTTCAACCTAAAACCTAGGAATTTCATGGTGGAAATTGGGGGTTTGGGTAGCATTAGGGATTTTTGGGAATTTGGGAATTAGATCTCAATTTGGGGTTAGGTTTTGAAACTAGTTACATATTTGGGTTGGAGGGTGAATGGGTGAATAAGTTTTGGTCCGAACCTCGAGTTTTGACCAAGCGGGCCCGGAGTCGATTTTTGACTTTTTGGGGGAAATGTTGGAAAATTTATAACTATGAATTGAAATTGATTTCTTTGGCGATAATTGATGTTATTAAGTTAATTATGACTAAATACGAGTGGTTCGGAGGTGGTAACTAGAGGAAAAGTGGTAATTGAGCAGTGAGTAGCTTGAAGATCGAGGTAAGTGTTGTGTCTAACCTTGACTTGAGGGTTTAGGAACCTTTGCCTTACTTGTTATGTGATAAATCATGTGAGCGGCGTATACGTGAGGTGACGAGTACCTATGCGCCGCCAATTTACCTATTTTACTTGTTTCCTTCCGTTCTCCTTTTATTGTTTTCCTTCTTGCTTTACTTGTTACGTGTTTAATTGTAATTCCATGCCTAATTGTTACCTATTAGATAATGTTCTCCCTTTTTGAAGATATTTGTTACCCCGTAGGATTATTTCTTCCCCTTTATTGGCTTAAGTTGTTCTTGTTGGCATTTTCTGTGATGTCCTGGTTTGGTCTCGCCGAGTAGTATTAATTTTATAGAGTTTTATTGGTTATACGGCTTCCGGTCGCCTTATTCTAAATGTTAAGTGTTGGTAAGGGCCTTGTGTGAATGTTATGAAACTTTTGTACACTATGTGTAATTTATTATGATATGGTGGGATCGGGTTGCACGCCCCAATAGGAGGAATAAGGGAGGATTGATGAGGAGGAATAAGGGTGAATATAGTTATTCGGTGGGATCGGGTTGCACGCTGCAACATGAGGATAAGGGTGGATTGATACGGAGTAATAAGGGTGAACTATTATGTTGATATTGATATATGGTGGGATCGGGTTGCGCGCCGCAACGTATATATATTATGATTACTATTATTGTTATTGTTACGGAGGAATAAGGGAGACTTTTGTGTTGTCTGGTGGGATCAGGATGCGCGCTGCATCAATATATGTGTTTATGTATTCTTCTCTGACTGTGTAAGTTATTCGGTGGTTTTACATTTCGCCTAAGGATTTGGTTATAGCTGGATATTGATAAGACACTGGAATTATGTAATTTTTCCTGCAATTTACCGCTTTTAACTTATAATGTTCTCCTTTTCTACCTTATTATTTATTGTCTATAGCATATATTGTGGGTGTCGCGCCGTAGCCTCGTCACACCTTCATCGAGGTTAGGCTCGGCACTTACCAATACATGGGGTCGGTTGTACTGATACTGCAATCTGCACTTCTTGTACAGATTTCAGAGCAGGTAGTGGCTGATTGAGATATTGGCTCAGGTCCACAGTTTGGAGACCCAAGGTAGTCCTGCTGGCGTCCACAGGCCCTGGCGTCCCCTTCTACATTTCTATATTACTGTTTTCTTTATTTCCAAAAAAACAGTTGTAATTTCTTTCAGACAGATGTTTGTAGAAAATCATAGTGTGTTCGTGAATTGTGACACCGAATTTCTGGGTAGAAGTAGTATGTAAATGGCATCGATATATATATATATATATATATACATATTTACACTCATGTCGTTTTATTTTGACTATTTACTGGTAGTTACTAAAATTGGAAAGAAATGGCTAAATAATCTCTAACGTTGGCTTGCCTGCAAGTGTGATGTTAGGCGCCATCTCGATCCCGACGATGGAAATTTCGGGTCGTGACAAGTTGGTATCAGAGCACTAGGTTTCTTAGGTCTCACAATTCAATGACAAGCTTAGTAGAGTCTGGGGGATCGGTACGGAGACGTCTGTACTTATCTCCCAGAGACTATGAAGTCTAGGAACAAATTTCACTTTTATTCAACTCTGTCGTGCGATTTTGTTACCTCAATACTTATTGAACTCTCCTATTCTTATTCTCTCGTAGATGGCGAGAACACGTACCTCTTCTTCTGCTGATCAGCAGCCAGAGCCTCCAGCAACAACTCCTACGAGGGGCAGAGGTCGAGGTCGTGCCAGAGGCCGAGGCAGGGGCAGGGCTCAGCCCAGAGCCCGAGCAGCCGCCCCAGCTATGGAGCCTCAGGTAGAGATCGATGAGGAGGTTCCAGCTCAGGCTATTCCTGTCGGACCAGCTCCGGTCCCAGAGGGGTTCATTGCCACCCCAGTGCTTCAGGATGCTTTGGTCCGATTAGTGGGCCTTATGGAGAGTGCATTCCCCATGGCACCAGCCATATCTCAGGATGAAGGAGGAGCCCAGACTACTGCTGCTCACACTCCGGAGCAGATGGATCCCCATTTTTAAACTCCAGCAGCCCACCTAGTCGGGGTAGTTCAGCCGGTTGCTGCGGCACAACCCGATGATGGGACAACTATGTCTTTCGAGGCTTTATGGATATTGGATAGGTTCTAGTTCATTTCAGTGGTGCTACTTCAGAGGATTCCCAGGAGTATCTTGACAGTCGTCACGAGGTTCTTCGGAACATAGGTATATTGGAGACAAATGGGATTGACTTTGTTGCTTTTCAGATGACCGGTTCCGCCAAGAAATGGTGGAGGGATTATTTGTTGACCAGACCAGCTTGGTCGCCTACTCTTACTTGGGACAAGTTCTCACATCTCTTCTTAGAGAAGTTTCTGCCTATCACCTTGAGAGAGGAGCGCCGCCGTCATTTCAGCGTCTCCAGCAGGGCAACATGACTATTACTCAGTATGAGACCCAATGGATTAAAACTTATTTATTTAATCCATATATATATTGGACCTATATAATTAATTCATTTATATACTAGCCCATAATATTTATTTTGACCAATGTATCTTGAATTTAAAACATAATCCAAATTATTTTATGGATTTAATTTAATAAAATTTATATGCTTACAAATGCCCCCTACTTCAAGACTTGTTTGAGGTTTATAATTAATAATCCTAAAGATTGGACTTGAAGTACTAGTTAAACTAGTTTCGGATCAATCTAAATCTTTGAGAAAAAGATAATCTTATAGAGATATATTTTTCAGGAAATATAGAAGAAATATCTCCATTACCATGTTCTTTGGTATATCAGATTTCTCCTTGAATTAATTAGATCAATTCCTTCCTTTTCCTTAAGATAAGGAATTTATATCAAAGTATCCTTGAGATATAAGCATTATACATTTCTTGTAAAAAATCTCAGTGCATTCAAGCACATGTGAGTCAAATGCCACGTCCTCTTTGCATCCAAGAAATGTACATCACATTCCACTTGAGGATGGGATCCCTGATTATTAATTCCATGTCAAAGAGCAAGTACGTAGGCATTTGGAGCCTTGGAGGAAATTGCCGTATGGACCTCCTTTTCCCACATGATTTAGTATCACAGTCTTTCTAGATAACCAAATACGTTATTTGATCCTATACGAAGAAGAATTACATTGCCGCCTAATATGAACTAATCCCACATCGAGAACAAACCTCCATGCCATCTTTTATAAACCTATATAAATCATGTGCTCGTAATTGTTGAACATCAATTCTCAGTCTTTGCAAGCCACTTGAGTCTAATTTTGTGGACTCGGAAGCATTAACGCGAAGGTAATTTCTTTTTCTTTTCTTGTGCTTTTTTCCCCTTGTTTTACTTGTTGTCTCTTTTTCTTGTTTTTAGAAATAACTTCGTAAAACTACGAAGTCTTTATAAGTTCGAGACGAAGGACTTTAAAAGTTCGTGATGAAGATCTTTAAAATTTGCGGCGGAAAACCATAAAAATTTACGATGAAGACCATTTAAGGTTCACGGTGAAGACCCATAAAAGTTCGCGATGAAGACCTTTAAAATTTATGGCGGAGACCCATAAAAGTTCGTGCAAAAATTCTTAAAAGCTCGTGGTCAAGATATTTAAAAGTTCATAGTGAAGAGACATTTAAAAGTTCGCGATGAAGACCCTTAAAAGCACGCTACGAAGACTCTTAAAAATTCATGGTAGAAATCTTTAAAAGTCGGCAGTAGGGACTCTTTAAAGTTCGTCGCGAACACCTTCACAAGCACCCTTAAAAGTTCGAAACGTACGCCTTTTAAAAGTTCTGAACAAAAGCCTTAAAAATTCGAATACCTTTAAAAGTTCGAGACGAACACCTTTAAAAGTTCGCAATGAAAAAAAACCTTTTAAAATAAAAATCCAACACAGACATCCCTTTTTTTTTACTTATCCATGCTTTCTTTCAAGATTACGATTGTTACTCTTCCCTTTTGACTTAGGTAATAACAATTTTTTTTTATGCAGGTTGAACATGGTTTACTTTAGAGACTCAGCATCCTCTTCCTCCACTTCCAAGTACCTTGTAATTTCAGAGCACAGGGATAGTAAAATGGAGACCAGATTACTAGTTGATACACCACTGACCGGCTTATATGCAGCTTCGTGGACATCCTTGCAAAATCCACTTCATTTGGTAAATTGGACCTTTGAAAATACCAAACATAAATTCAAGACATGGACTCTCCATTCCCCTAATCACAAAGTTAAAAATGTGCAAGTTCCCTCCCTTGCTTAGGACGATGAATCCTCAAAGGAGAAGTATACTGGAGTGATTCCTTAACTTTTGGTGGAGAATTTCATTATATCCCCGACTATTGGGAGTGGATCGAAGATATTCTTAGTAGGAACCATTGAGCATTGAGGGCCACAAATATTTATGATGTTTTCTATACCTCATTGTTTACTAATGATCATTCTACAAGTATCATGCAAGCCTTTCGTGAGGCTTGGTGTCCTCTAACAAACACGTTACTTACCTCAGTTGGAGAGTTATCCATATCCTTTTTTTGGATTTGTGCACTATTGGGGGTCTGCCTTTAATGGGGTCTCTTTATGAGGAAGTTATTCCAAATACTCGAGAACTACAGGTGCTTACGACAAGGATAAAATATTCCTTCCACAAGCCTGTCAGCAATTGTTTGACTCATATCACCAACTCTGAGAGGGAAACATTAAAATCATAACGTCCCTGTAAGAATATGGATCGAGTTTTGGAGCAAAAAGGTTTTTAAGTATGAACAACCTCCAGCGAGAAAAGAAAAGAAGTCATCATGTCCCAAATAAACACACAACCCTACTGGAGCCATAGCTAAAATGGTCAATTGGTCGGAAGTTGAAGATGCATTATTTGTTAAACTTGGTGTTGGAAGTGACAAGAAAGACGAAGTATACTTGGCTGCTTTTTTACCATGCTGATTATGTGTCTTTGCGCTCCCTACAAAAGAAGGTGACTTTATTCGGCCTGAGACTTTCAAGATTGCAGGCCTTCTAGTGTGTGGTCAAAGAACTAACCTCGTCGTTCCAGTCTTAGATAGCGTTTAAAGGGGATTAAACACAATTTCAAATGGTTCACCACTCGATTCTTCTAAAGTTTACTTTCCAATTCATTATCTGTACGGTTGGTTGGTTTGCTACTTCAAGACTCATTTTGCTCTAATGAATAGGCCGGCTACTCCTCTGATGGACATATACTCAGGTGAGGGAACCTCGCGATACTTTGGGAATGATGACACGATAAAACGTATTCATGGAGGAGAAAGTGCCATAAGGATTTCCACAATGCCAAGCAATCCTCAACCGTATTATTATCGTGATGATGGAAATGAGGAAGAGTCCGAGTCAAATTATTTTATGAGTATTCTCTCGAATTACCTTCCTTTGAGAAATGGATCGACCTTCATCGTGGATCCTTATAGCCCTCATGGTTTCAGTCGTCAATTCGGTTTTTATCAAGACATCCCCGGTTGCTTGGATCAAGATTTTCGTGAGTGCTCTTTAGACAAAGGATTGAAACTTTTATGAATTTGTGTTTTGTCAAAAAGTAGGTCAAATGCCACATTTCCCCCTATTATTCCCAAGATGAAGAAGTATGTCTCGTCCGATTATAAGTCTTGGTGGGAAAGATTGCCTGGACACTTCCTGGAAAACCACTTGCAATCTTTGGTGAATATCGATGGGCCAGTTACTACTACGCCTTCAGACATCACGCCTCAAGAGCATAACAGGGAGGGCAAGCCTCTTACTTTAAAATCCAAAGTGGTTGTACAACGCGACGTCAAAGGACCTTCATATAAAGAAGTTCAAAAGAAGGTCCTTGTTCAGGCCCATCAAGCCAACGAGGGTTCCTTTCCATTAGGTACCATTTATCCTACCTCCAACAAACGTCCGTCCCAAAACAAGAGTGATAATAGTCATGGGGATCAAAACTTCAAGTGGGTGAAGCCATATTCTATGAAACAAGGAGATGCTAATTTGGGTGGAGTCGAGATTACTGACAGCATCGTTAGTGCTTCAAGGACTTTGACGGCTATCAAAGAGGCAACTATTAAAACTTTCATATTATTTTATAATATCCAGGTAGTTTAACTGACCATATATCCTTCTCTATGCAGGAAAATGGTGTTCACATTTCAATGGAGTCCCACCAAAGCAAGCCTCAAGGTAGTAGCGAATCTGTCGCGGAGCCAGAATCGAGGAAATCACTTCAAATAGCTAAGTCAGACCTAGAGGCAACTTCCATTCCTAGTCTTGGAGCGAAATTGGGGCCTAATTCTCACCAATGATCAGCACTAACCATGTCTATCTTTGATGGAAGAAAGGTTGTCTTGACTCTTCGCAAGGATTTCATTCTAAATGCCTGGGCTAAAATTCATGCCAAACTCAAGGACCTTACCAAAGACAATGCTTCTTCTCTTCAATTCGAGATCGAAGTAATTCTCGAGGAGATGGACAGAAAGGGTGTGGATATTTCCGCTCTAAAAGGACTATTGACGTCTTTCTTTGAGCTTGCCACATCATATGACCAGGCACGGTCAACTCTTTCTGACAAGGTTGTGGATGTTGAAAAAGCAGAGTCATTTTTAAATGCCAAGGAACAACTTGATTTTGTCTTGATTGAGAAAGGGGAGAAGGCCGAGAAATTGTCTGCTGCCAGTCGATATCTCAATGAGGCCAAGGAGAAGGTGAAACAGTTAAGAGATCTTCGAGGTGTTTCCAAGAAAGAGGTTGAAGAGATTGAATCTAGAGTCTCATCTTCTGAAGAGGAGTACCGTAGATGTTCTGATGTTTCCTTGGCAACTGCTGATGACTTGGACGACGTGGAGATGAAGAAACAACACTTAGAGACAACTCTTAAAGACTTGGTCAATTACAATTTGTGTTTAGATTAGTCAATATAGAGTATTTTATTTGCCTCTTTTTTTCGCATTTGATTAACTAGCGGCTATTCATAGGAATGAAAACTCTATCTATTTTATTTTATTTTATATCATGCATTTTCATTAATGCCCCTTCTTCATTTGCGGTTCAATATCAATAGTTCCTTGCTTATTATGATGTATTGATGTCCCCATGATGGAATTTGACTTTTTTTTAAATGTCATTGACGTTCATGTCTCGAAGTTCTCTGTATTTAGAAATACATCCTCCTTCTTTGAGGATAATATTGTTCATCATCTTTGCACCTTTTGTGGTGGGAGATATATATCTCAATGTGAGAACGTTAAAAATATGAGCTATTTAGTTTTCTTTTAGAAACTAAACTTTAAAATCCAAGACATATCCAAAATTTGGAATCAAACACCTTTAGAACCGCCGCATGTAATATTTTGAAACCAACTTTAGATCCCACCACGTTGAAAATTTCAGATTTGCGTAGTCTCACTAAAAAATTCATATCTTGGTGTATGAATGTTGAAATCATGAACCGCTTAATTTATGAAAAATATACTTCGAGGTCTAGGACATATCCAAAATTCAGAATCAAATAATTTGAGAATCCTCCCAGATATTATTTGAATCTAACTTTAAATTCTGACATGTTGATAGTTTCAGATTTGCGCAGCTTCACCAAAACTTTTATATCTTAATGTGGGAATGTCGAAATCATGAATTTTACGGAAAATAGACTTTAAAATCTAAGACATATCCAAAATTCGGAATTAAATAATTTGAGAATCATCCCAGATATTTTTTCTGAATCTAACTTTGAATTCTGACACATTGATAGTTTCAGATTTGCGCAGCTTCAAAAAAACATTATATCTTGATGTAGGAATATCGAAATCATGAAACATTTGATTTTATGAAAACAAGACTCCAAAATATAAAACATGTTCAAAATGTAGGATTCAATACCTTAAGGATAGCTTCAGCTAACATTTCGAAGTAAACATTAGATTTTGATATACCGACTGTTTCGAATTGGTACGACTTTGCCAAAACTTTTATTTTTTGGTATGGAAGCCTCAAAATCACAAGAAGTTTTTCTTGCTATCAGTCAAAATTAAAGATCTCCATTCTTACTAAAAATCTTGGGTTCAAGTCTCACTGAATTTGAAGCATTGCGCCAAGGAATCTTTCTTCTTATATTTATGTTCCCTTTTGACGTCTCTCTTCTCTTCCCCCGCTTTTTTTTTAAGTGAGCGAATATGAAGTCCAAAAAACTTGAAGGTTATGCGAACATGAGGACATAGAGAATCCCCAGAATTTGATGCAAACATTGTCATCATTTCAGTAAGGATACTATTTTACCATAGCAGCTTGCCCCCTTTAAATCGAATGGGATCCAAATTTTAACAGAAGAATGGTATCCCAGATCAATTTTCAAATACTGATTAAATAAATTACATTCCATCGTACTTCATTCGGACAATGATTGGGGGATTATGTATCTTTTGAACTTATGCGACTGAACTCAGAATGAAACTCTAAGTTGCCTACGTACCTCGGTGAAGAGGATCAAGTCATATCGTAGTTCAGAATGGGTACTTTNGTAGGGTTGATTCTCATGCCATCTACATCAACCAGCTTGTAAGCCCCACTTGAATAAGCTTCTTGCACGACATATAGCCCATCCCATTTTGAAGTGAACTTCCCTACAGGTTTATGGGAAGTAATAATGGGTCTTCTTATGGCAAGGACTTGATCTCCTACTTGAAAGGACCCCGGGAGAACTCTTTTATTAAAGGCGCGAGACAATCGAGCTTGATAACATTCAAGACTATGTTGAGTTTCCATCCTCTTCTCATCAAGAGCCTCTAACTCTGCTAATCGAAGTCGAGAATTTTCTTCATCAGTGATCCCTTCTTGAATAGCTAGTCGTAATGAAGGTATTTGGCGCTCAAGTGGCAAGACGGCTTCGACTCCATAAATGAGTGAATAAGGAGTCGCTTGTGTTGTCGTACGTTGGGTCATCCTATATTCCCATAGAGCTTCTTCCATACGATCATTCCAATCTCGTTTGGATTTGGAGACGACTTTCTTTAGCAAGTTGCAGAGTTTTGTTGAATGCTTCAGCTAGACCGTTGGCGGCAGCGTTGTACATTGAAGAGTTACGTTGCTTGAACCAAAAGATATCACAAACCTTGTTCATCAACCTATTATCGAATGGATTTCCGTTATCCGTTATTATGTAACGAGGAATGCCAAAGCGATAGATTATGTTTACTCGGATGAAACAACATTTTCCTTCTTTACCTCCTTAAGAGCAATAGCTTCAGCCCATTTTGAGAAGTAGACAGTTGCAACCAAGATGTATAGGTGCTCACCAAAGGACTTTGGCAGTGGTCCAACAACATCCAATCCCCAAGCGTCAAACGGCCAGGATGCAACAGTCGGGTGCAACACTTCAGGAGGTTGGTGAATAAAATTTGCATGGAATTGACAAGCCTTGCATCTTCGAGCGTGGTCCAAGAAATCTTTTACCATTGTTGGCCAATAATATCCCATCCTTTTTATATAGAAGTGGAGCTTTGGTCCTGACTGATGTGACCCGCATACCCCAGAATGTGCCTCTTGCAAAGCTTGGAGTGCTTCTTCTTCCCTTAAGCATCGCAAGAGTACTCCCTCGAAGACCTTCTGTATAGAGTATCTTTGTAGTAAAGGAAGCGAGGTGCATGACGACGGATTTCAGTCCTTCTCCTCAGATTTTCTGGGAGTATCCCATAGCATAAGTAGTCGATAATGGGTTGTTGCCATTTTTCTTTCTCAACTTCCGAAATAGATAAAGAATGCTTGAGTTCATTTTCTTCACCTTCAGCCTCATTTGGCGGTGGTACTACCCATTTTTGGCAGACATAACTTACGCTTGATCAGGCAGGGTTAACGATAAAGCTGGGGAAGCTAAAGCATCAACCTTCTTATTTTCTTTCCTTGGCACATGTTGAATAGTTACGCCACCGAGCCTTCCCGTTAATTTTTTAGCGTAATCATGATATGGGCATAGTTCAGGCTTCTTGACTTCGTAACTACCTAGAAGTTGATTGACCACTAACTGAGAGTCACCAAAGACTTGCAATTGTAACTGCTTCATTTCGACAACCATTTCAAGCCAAGTATTAGTGCTTGATACTCAGCAACGTTGTTAGAGTAGAGTTGCTTCAACGTAAAAGAGTAGGGCAGGACTTCACCTTGAGAAGTGACAAATACTACGCCAGCACCAGCTCCTCCGCGATGTGCAGCACCATCAAAGTGCATCTTCCATGGAGGCTAAACTTCAATGACTATTGCGTATTCATCAGGTAGTTCATCAGTTAGATCTCAATCATCAGGTATAGGGTGATCTGCCAAGAAGTCCGCTAACGCTTGTCCTTTTATATCCTTTTGAGGGATGTACACGATTTCAAATTGTTGAAACTGGAGGTACCACCTTGCTAGTCTATCACTAAGGACGGGTTTTGACATCACGAACTTGATGGGATTTTCTCTAGAAACCAAACGAACAACATGAGCTTGAAAGTAGTGCTTCAACTTTTGAATTGAGAAGACTAGCACCAAACACAACTTTTCGATTGGCGAATAATTCAGCTCGTTTAGTGTCATCATCCTGCTCAAGTAGTAAAGAGAGTTTTCTTTCCCTTCACTATTTTCTTGGGCTAACAACGCTCCAACCGACCTTTCTTGTGCTGAATGTATAGTATCATTGGCTTTCCAAGTATAGGGGCTGCCAAAACTGGAGGCTTCATCAAGTATGTTTTGATACTTTCAAAGGCATTGCTACAAGATTGGCCCCACTTGAAAGGAACGCCCTTCTTCATGAGGCGACTAAATGGTTGGAACCTCCCCCCTAGGTTTGAGATGAATCTCCTAAGGTATGATAGCTTTCCTTGCAGACTTTTTAATTTATGAATATCCCGAGGCTCAGGCATTTTCAAAATTGCATCTACCTTGGATTCATCAATTTCGATCCCTCGATGCCGGAAAATGAAACCCAGGAATTTTTCGGAGGTAACTCCAAAGGCGCATTTCAATGGATTCATCCTAAGTTGGTATCTCCGGAGCAACTCAAACACCATTCTCAAGTCTTTCAAGTGGTCTCCCTTCTCTCTTGATTTTAGCACCAAGTCGTCAACATAGCATTCGACATTCTTGTGGAGAAGATAGTCGAAAATATTCTTCATAGCCCTTTGGTAAGTAGCACCAGCATTCTTCAAGCTAAAAGGCATTACCCTGTAGCAATAAATACCCTTGGGGGTGCGGAATGCAGTAAGCTATTCATCTTTTAGTGCCATGCGAATTTGGTTATAGCCTGACGAACCATCCATAAACGACATTGCCTCATACCCAGTAGTAGCATCGATCATCAACTCTATAATAGGAAGCGGGAATTCATCTTTGGGACACGCATTGTTGACATCCCTGAAGTCGACGCACACTCGAATCTGGCCATTCTTCTTCTTTACAGGGACAATACTTGAAACCCACGTTGGGTATTTAACTTCCCGAATAAATCCAGCTTCAATGAGTTTGTTAACTTCGATTTCAATCAGGGGGACCAAGTCCGGTCTAAAACGCCTTTGAGCTTTCTTAATAGGACGAGCACCATTCTTGATCGCAAGGTTATGGACTGCCACTTTAGGGTCCAAGCCAGGCATTTCTTTGTAACTCCAAGCAAAGACATCCCTAAACTCCATGAGTAACTCAATATAAGTGTTTTCTTCATCTTCTAGTAAAGCACTTAGGTAGGTGGGTCTTGCTTCTTCATCAGTGCCAAGGTTAACTTCTTTTAAGGCATCAACTGTTGCCTTCACCCCTTATTCAAGTTTCGGGTGAGCATCCTTCGCATCTTCATCTTCTTGAGGGTCCCCATTGTTGAAGGATATGTGATAACATGATGAAACATCGTCCAATTTCTCATCATCCTCCATTAGAGATAGAATACCATTCTCACTTTGTGCAGTAACATGATATGAAGAACACACACTTTCTTCGTCTTCATCACGTTCTTTAATGTAGACCACAGTGTATGGCTTCACCTTCAGTACATCATCACACGAAACCATGACTTTTGTTTGTCGCTTCATTCTAGAAGGAAGCAAACTTTGAAAAATTTTAGAGATCTTATGAATTTTGGGCGAAGCTGGTGTTCTTGTATTTTGATAATTTCTTTGGAACTTATTCCCCTTCTTTAATAGACCCAATCTATCAAATATGGAAGTTCTCACAGTTGATTTTCCAAGTCGGTCAAAGACGGAAGGTCTGTTAGAAGCGGCAGATTCGTCTTCTACAGTGATATAATTGCTACTCGCCCTTCTTATTGAGATGCGCACTGGTGACAGTTTCTTGTATCCCAAACCTTCATGTGGTTGCCTCGTTGCAGCTTCTGATGGGAGCTTCCCTAACTTTAACGGATCATTGGGATTGTATCTAGACTTTGCAAATATCTTATAAGCGTAGCTCAAAACCTTCATCAGTTCGCTTCGTAGGAAGTGCCACATTCTGCAAACGATTTTGGGCTACAAACCCTGCAAGCGGCTTCGAGGAAAACTTTACTGCCTATATTCATTTTATCGGAAGAGTTAACTCCTTTAGCGTGTTAGTTTGGAGATTAGATGATTCGCCCTCGCCTTTTCTTCCTTTTAGGGACATATTGGAGCGTATGATTTGTTTTCTTGCCATAATACGTAATATCCCCTCTATGAGATCTATTCACGTTGGGTTGTACCTCCTCAGTAACAGCTTTGGCTTTACCAATAGCCACCTCAGCTCTTTTAGTTGTGGGCTCATCATTCTTGTTTTTCATGCCATCATCAACTTTTAGCTCCTTCACAATGTGGTTCTTCAAGTATAACTTTGCATCGGCGAAGTGTGACTCTGCCTCGGTAAATGGCGTATCATCAGCAACTATCTTCTTCTCGACTTCTCCCTCGTAGTATTTTAAACATTGATGGTAGGTAAACGGAACTACTTTATTCTCATGTATCCAAGGACTTCCAAGCAAGACATTGTATGAAGTATTCGCATCGATCACATGCAGTCATGCACTTGATTGCATATCTTCAATGGTGATTCCCAGCCTGATCGCACCTATGGCTATTTTCCCCCCTTGGTTGAATCATTGAATCATCACATGACTTTCCGAGAGTTCGTTCATGGGAATACCAAGTTCTTTTACAATGCGAATTGGCAAAATATTCACTGAGGATCCTCCATCAACGAAAATTCAATTTACCCTTTCATCACTCATATAGCCAACTAGGTACAATGGACGGTTATGAGGAGTGTCACATAGCAGAAGGTCGTCATTTTTGAATGTGACTTTTTCCTCACAAGCATTAACTTCTTGAGGAGTTGACTCGATAAGCTTTTCCAAAGATGGTGCCAACAGTAAGTCATCACTCCTTTCTTTCCCTTCGTCAGTATGGAAACAAGAGGCATCAATACCCCATGGGAAATCTTCGTGCGGAACCAACTTGGTAAAAACTCCTCTAAGATCACTGAATGTCGTGGCTTTTGATGGTATTGCACCTCCTCTTTTGCTTTCTTTACATGCTTAACTGGGTTCCATCTCCTAGGTCTTTTCACCATTATTTTCCTCGTTGGTTGTTCCATTGATCCTTTTCATGGACTCCTTTTGCGGCGCCTACGATGAGTCACCAATGTCCAACCTTCATCATCCTCAGGTTGACCGTCTTCAACTTTGTAGTTCTCCAGTAATTCTTCATCTTTAATTTCTTTAAAACTACATAATGTCTGGACTGAATGAGCCAAATGTGATAGAGACTTGGTTTGCGCTTGCTTTCTCATCTTCAAGCACGATCTTATTTTCATGAACCAAGTCTATAACTTTATCCTTTAAGACAAATCACTTCTCTAGAGGGTGGCTCACAAGTCGATGATATTTGCAGTAATTTGGGTCATCAATCTTTCCAGCTTTATTTGGTCGCTTCATCTCCGGAAGCTCGATGAGATTTAACTTGAAGAGTTCTTCAAAAATAGTTGGCACATCAGAGTCCAGAAATGGGTACTCTTTCTCTTGCATTTCCTTTAGAGTTAACTTTCCACTTGGCTTATCTTGAAACGAAGTGGATTTTGTAATCTGCGTTTTGCTCACCTTTGTCATAAACTTCATAGGTGATATGTTGACATTCATAGCTTCTTTGTTTTCAGATCTAAGTAAAAACTTGCTCTATTTTCAGACTTCTTGCTTGTCGTTCCCTTTGCGAGGTTCATAGATGAGAAGCCTTTCATTTCCAGCAGAGTCCATGCTCAATTCCATTTCATGGGCACGAGTTGCAAGTTCTTCAAATGTGCTAGGCTTGATACCTTGCAAGATGTAGAGCAATACCCAATGCATGCCTTGGATGCACATCTCTATGCCGAAGCTTCACTAAGCCTGTCTTTACAATTGAGACTTGCATTCCTCCAACGATTGATAAAGTCAATAACCGGTTCACTCTTCTGTTGACGAGTATTCAAGAGTTCTACCATGTTCACAGTGCGCCTTGTGCTATAAAAGCGATTGAGGAACTCTTGTTCTAGTTGATCCCAACTATCAATAGATCCTTCCTCAAGGTCTGTATACCAATCAAAAGCATTTTCTTTTAGCGAGCGGACAAACTGTTTGATGAGGTAATCTCCATAAGTCCCAGCATTGTTGCATGTCTCAACAAAGTGTGCCTCAAGTTGATTTGGATTGCCTTTACCATCAAATTGTTGAAGCTTTGGAGGTTGATAGTCAGCAGGCATCTTCAATATATCGATCCTTGCAGTGTACGGCTTTGTGTATGTAAGGGAAGACTTGGTAGCAACTTCGTACTTGATTTTAATAGTTCCTTCGATGAACTCCTTCAGTTGATTGATTGCAATCATCCCTTCCAAAGAGACTGGAATTTCCTTAGTGGATGCAACTTTTCGTGGGGGAGGATCAATCTCTTGAACTTCTGGTAGTTTGCCAGGTGCATGGGTGGATTCTTCTTCCATCAAGATTCCCACCCTATCGGTTAGGTTGTCGATTCTAGCATCTGATTTTGCATGAACTTGGTCAAACTAGTGATTACTTCCGTCAAGTTTTCCAACTGCTCCTCCACAGATGAAGTGTTTGTCACCATGGCTTGCATGATTGTTGTGGACGATGGAGAGTATCATGGATTTTCACACAGATTGATCCTTGATTGGCTCACGCTATGTGGTGTAAGTGGGGAGGATCCATCACTTGAAGCATCATCATCCTCCTTCACAGCAGAGTGCTTGGATACGGAGAGGTCAAGCAAAGCAAGAGTTTTCTTGATCTTTCCAGCAATATCTCCTGCTTCTTTGGGTGCGTTCGTGGAAGATCTTGCTCCTTTTGAGGATGAAGATCTGAAAATAGGGGTTGATGCGGATGGCACCTGGGATGCTTGTTGTCCTAACGAGCTTGCTTTGCTCCTCGTAACCGGTCCAAAGCTTCCAAAGGTAACATTGAGGATGCTTTCTACATCAGCATAGAATCTGTAATTAGCAACCTTGGCGGAAGTTGAACTGGAGTTGATTTTCTTAGAAGCCATTTCGTTGTTCTTGAACTTTGGTGAATGAAAAGTTGAACCAAGGATGAACACTAGCCAACTTAGTCATATATTGATCAAAAATTAAATTTGTTACTGCACATCTTGATATTGGATAACTTAGAAGGTGATAGCAATATTTCTTGCGCAAGAAATATACGCCCACTTCAATGTACTGCAAATGAACAACAACAAATAAAAAACTTCAGCATATATAAGTATGAAGTTTAGAAAAAACACATTACAGAACTACAAACTGCGTGACAAAAACTTAAGCATATTCAGTATGAAGTGTTAGCTAAAATACTTCAGCATGTTTGATTAAAAAGTTTAAAAAAAACTTCAGGCTAAAACTAGAGACTGCATGTCAAAAACTTCAGCAAGTTTAGTCTGAAGTTTTAGCAAATAACCTAAAAAACTTCAGCATGTTTGATTTAAAAGTTTGAAAAAAAACTTCAGACTAAACCTAGAGACTGCATGTCAAAAACTTCAGCAAGTTTAGCCTGAAGTTTTAGCAAATAAGCTAAACAACTTCAGCAGTTTTACCATGCATAAAATTGAAGTTTACCAAATTACCGTGCAATAACTTTAAAAAACAAACATAAGCTGAAGTTTTGAAATACAGTTGAAAACCAATTCAAAAAATAAACTTTACAACTTACTTCATCCGAAATATCAGAGGTAGGATCCACAAGCTCGGTAAAGAATAACTTTGGAATATCAATTCCAGCTAATCTGAATGGCTTGGAAGTATATTAACCGGCATCCGTCTTCAACCAGTCTATGAATCTTTGCATCAATCCACTGCCTTGATTAACATAATGGAAGGGACACATTCGTATAGTCTTTCCTACTTTCCAATGTTGCCCCCTTCGTTTTTTTTTTAGGAATGACGCAAGGAGATTTCAACCAAATACTCTTCATACGAATCATTTTCCCTGTTTTAGGTGTTTTTCTTTTTGCTTGCTCTTCCTGCTGTTCCGTCACAACTAACTGTTGCGGTTCAGCAGCAGGGGAAAAATCCACAGCCATGGGGCAGTTAATTCACCAACTCCCTGTTGTTCACGATGTTCTTGTGTCTCTTCACCAACAACAACAGCAGCAGAATTACCTTCTGAACCAGTCTCTTCTATACTACATAGCAAAAATGAACATAACTTGAAGTTGAGGATATCACTGGTGTCACTCATAACATTAGGAGAACTGGAAATCTTCTTTCTCTTAGGATTTGGAAGAAGTTGTGATGCATCAGATGAGATCTGCAAAAGCAAGGAAAATATATACATATACAACTGATATAAAACACACATTAAGCAAAAAATACCTTGTAATCGAATTACAGAAAATAACTACCTGGTCTAAGTGTTGCGACACAGATGGTGTTTGTATTCCAACGGATCCACTTCCATTACCTTCATATACGCCTATATCTTCATGGAAAAAAATATACAAATAATACTGACTAAATTTTAAAAATAATATAAACACACTTTACACATGTCTGTGAGCCAATAGGTGTGAATAGATGTATTTCTCCTTTTTCATATAGCCAAATAATCTCACCAATTTCTTTTTCAGCTGCATTGAGTCTTTCTGAATGATCATCAAAAAGTATAAAAAAGGAAAATAAAGTATGTAAAATTTCAAACTAAAAATATATACTTGGATCAAATGTAACAAATTCGGGATCTATGGAACACCTTGATGTTTTTCTTCCACTGCGATTTCGCCATACTGCATGTCTTTGCCAATCTCAGCAGCTCCAACTTCATTCAATTGTGCAGCAACAACGTCGATGAGCATTTGAGTATTCTCTGGAAGGATTTGTTCATATCTATATTCATGCAATGCAGCATCATCAGAGAGTTTTTGAGTTGTAATTGAAGCACCACTATTGTCAACTTCCACTGCATATTCATAAAGAGGGGGGAGGGATCAATGATATATATGTTTTATATATATAATATAGAAAATATTTATACCTGTAGTGAAAACTTCCTGTGTGTCGACACCTAACTTTTCTTGGCAAATAGCTATTGCATCAGCAAATGGATTGCCTTTCCCAATAGTGGTACACACATCACTCGATGTCAGTTCTTCAGTACCAATAGGTTCATGATCTCCATCGCTACACACATTTCCTTGTGCAATATCACTAACCAAAGCACAACTCGGTGCATGTTCTTCAGTATCGACAACTTCAGCAGTTTCACCTTTCTTGCTTCCTACATTCTCGATTGATAACGATTCATCATATCCATCTTTGCTCAGTCTATCAACACTGGTACATTCCTCTTCAACTTGTTTTTCAACACGTTGAACTTCCTCGAATACTTGAACATCGCCTTCAAGAGCCGTTTCCTCACATGTTATATTTTCATCTATGACTTTATGCAGTTGATCATGAGCAGTATTAATATCCGATAGAGGTCCGGACGAGTGGTTCATCCTATCATATTGTCGATAGTTCATCAAATCAAAATCGGCATCACCATCGTCCATTCCTTTTTATTTATCGACAATCTTAAACAACTTTTCAAACTTCTCATAAAAATATTCCTATAAAAAATACTAACAATGATTAATCTGAATAACATTACCAAAAAGAAAAGACTTCTCTATAAATAAGCTTACCTTGACTTTTATCATAACCTCATCCACAATAGCAGATCACTCATCCTATTGAAACTCCTCGACAAATTTTTCGCGATCATGCGTCTTTCTTCTTCTGCATGTCTTTTAACCTCCCTCGTTACCCTTTAGTATAGAGACACAGACTAAAACTTCAGGTCTAAAAAAATGTTGAAGTTCAGAAAACACATAAACTAACTTCAGCTAAAACATGACGAACTGCAGAAAATACAAAACAAAGGTTCAGCTAAAACATGCTGAAGTTCAGCAAAATACAGAACAAAACTTCAGCTAAAAACATGTTGAAGTTCAGCAAATACAGAATAAAGCTTCAGCTGCTGGAATGCTGAAGTTCATCACAAACAGAACAAAAAACTTCAGCTAAAACATGTTGTAGTTTTACAAAACACAAAAACAAAAAAAACTTCAGCTCAAAACTTACACGGCATATTATGTTGACTAATTCATCATTGTCAAACATCATTGTAGAACGGTTAGAACGAATCCGGGTACGAGAAGATTCGCCAATTATAGGAGTTCGATTAGCTTCTTTTGATAGACTCTAACTACGTGATGATTCACCAATTACATGAGTTTGATTGGCTTCTTTTGATCGACTCCGACTACGTGGTGATTCACCAATTAATGGAACCGGATTCAGTACTTTTGAACGAATCCGGCTGCATGGTAATTTTCCAATTAAAGGCATTAATTTCAATTCCTCTTCGGTAGGAATTATATCCACTATCCTAAATGTTCGATATTTTTGTTTAATACAAAAAATTATATTATGAAAATAAAATAAAACTGATACGTCAACATATTAACAGAAATACAGAAAAAAGAAAAAATAAAAGCATTAACTTACACCATGATTACTGAAGTAATACTCATAAAGTTCTTTATATTTAGGCTCCCCCAAAGATACATAACATAACATCCTGGGAACCTGAGGGGCATCAAGGAAGTTGTCCTCTTTTAAATACTTCTCTCGAATATCTAGGAAGCGCTCATAGAACCAAACACATAGTGGCAAAATGGAAATCCACCTACAGTATACTCAGTTGGATTATGTTTGTCTGGGTGTCCAAAGCATGTTTCATTGAGGTAAATAATATTATCATAAGACACTTTACCCCAAAGATAATCAGCACAAGCCATATCGTCTTCAACAATAGCTGCATACTCCGGCGACACAGTTGATTCATTCGTTTTTCCAAACAAAACAGACTCCACAACAAGAATTTCCATAAGTTTCACTCTCTCGCATACGTAATTGAAATTCACATCATCCTTTTGAATTTTATTCCGGGTCATATAATCTCGAATTCCCTTCAAGGTCACACCCTTAGACTTTCCAAAATAGCGCTTCAAAATCTTGCTCTCTTGTTTAAATGGTTTTTCAACATTATGTGTTGTGATCCTCAAACCGCACATAATATGAATGTCTTCAAGACTGAACGACACATTATGGCCAAAAATCTTGAAACTAATGGAGTCTCAATCATTGGTGAATACGCGAGAAAGAATCAAACAATGAACCAACTTCATGCTGCAATGAAAATTCTCTATAGCCATAATATACCGAAATGTACCATTATTCAACATCTCATGTTGTGTAGGAGTCAAGAAAGTTGCAATATAACGCTTCAATCCGCTGTTCCCCTTCCAGTAACCACAAGAGTTAAACCAATCTCCAAACTCATAATATCTGTCCCCTGGTTTTATAGGTAGACCAATAGGGACTGAAGGAGATTTGCGTATTCTACGTGCTTTAGGTGCTTTAGGAGCTTTAGGTGCTTTAGGATCTTTAGGTGTTTTAGGATTCGTAGATGCCATCTGTTCAAAAAAAATCTAGGAAAAATAACGTCAGAACATTATCAAAAAATAAGTTAAAACTTCAGGTCTAAACAAGGCTGAAATTCAGCAAATATAAAACAAAAACTTCAGCCCCTAAATGCTGAAGTTCAACAAAACAAAACAAAACTTCAGCTCCTAGAATGCTGAAAGTTCACCAATTACAAAACAAAACTTTAGCTGTCACGATCCAAAATCCAATTGATACACAACGCTCCAAAACTAACCAAATAACGGGCAAACCAATGAAAATATACCCTAATACTTGTAAAAATTCAGATTATATAAGTTCCCAACTCCGCTCGAAAAGTTGACCAAAATGCCCTCGGGCCCACGTGCCCGGATTCTGAAATTTCTCGAAGATAAATTCTACCCATAGCTTTACTAACTCAATTATACAATTTACTCTAATTTTCATGCTCAAATTCATGGTAAAAGTCAAAAATTCAAAATTCTAGATCTTCACCCAAAATTCTAAACTTGTACTAATTTTCCGTGTCTAAATCCATGTAAGATCATATATTTAATTCAAAAATAGGAAGAAATCACTTACCTAGTGTTGCTTGGTGAAACTCCCTCCTTGAGCTCTCCAAAATAGTCCAAACCAAATGAAAGAGATGAAAGAAATGGGCCAAAAATCGTGTTTAAAACAATCTGCCCAGGCTCATCGAGTTGTACCTTGCGTTGTGCAGGTTGTACTTCCTATTATAATTTTTTCTTGTTGTACACCTTCTGTGAAAACGCCCATAACTCCTTGTAGAAATATCCAAATGATAAACGGTTCAAATATTTAGAAACTAGACTCTAAGATCTTTAATTGGATAGGTGTTACACCATATAAATCTTTATATATTCCGAGATATGAGCTTCTAAAGTCGGCTCCATGCATCAGAAAATTCTATCAAAACTGCTCCTCCAGCCATCTTCAATCGATCATAACTTTCTGATAAAATATCCAAATCATTAATGGTTTAACTTTCTGGAAACTAGAATGCAAGGGATACAACGTTTAGGTTTTGCAAGTTTTCAGAATCCTTATATATTTCTAGATATAAGCTTCCAAATTCAGCTCCGCGATTGCACTAGTTGCTGTCAAAACAGCTTTCTGTAGAAAATTTCAACAACTCTTTGGTCCGAAATTCATTCCGTTAACCTTGCGAAATCCACCCGAGGCCCTCGGGACCTTAACCAATTATAAAAAAATGTCCCAAAACATGATACGAACTCGCTCGAGACCTCAAATCACATCAAACAGCGTCGAAATCATGAATCGCACTCCAATTCAAGCTCTATGAACTTTGAAATTTCAAACTTCTACATCTAATGCCGAAACCTATCAAATCATGTCCGATTGACCCCAAATTTTGCACAAAAGCCATATTCGACATTACGGAACTGTTCCGACTTTCGGAATCACATTCCGACCCCGATATCAAAATTTTCACTTCCGGTCGGATTTCTCAAAAACTTTCAAATTTCTATCTTTAGCCAAATGACTTCAAAATAACCTACGGACATCCGAATTCACTTCCGATCGCGCTCCCAACTCCAGAATCACTATACGAAGCTATTCTTAGGCTCGGAATCCCAAACAGATATCAATAACTCTGAAATGCTTTCCAACCCAAATTTATGAAATCCTTCTAAAGCACTAACTTCCACAATATACGCCGAAACGCTCTCGGGTTATCCAAAACCCGATCCGGACATACGCCAAAGTCCAAAATCATCATACAAACCTGCTGGAACCTTCAGATCCTGATTCCGAGGTCGTTTACTCAGAATCTCAATCTTAGTCAATTTCTCCAACTTAAGGCTTCCGAAATGAGAATTTTCTTTCCAAATTAACTCTAAACTTCTCGAAATTCAATTCCGACCACACCTACAAGTCATAATACCAGAAACGGAGCTACTCATGACCTCAAACTGCGACGCGCTAGAGTTCAAAACGACCGGTCGGGTCGTTACATTCTCCCCCACTTAAACAGTCGTTCATCCTCGAACGTCCTAAGAACTGCTCTGGAGTTATCTGAAATCATTGTTTAACACCTCGTGCACCTGCCCGTGCTACCACAACCCAGTTGAGCACATTAGCTTGATCAAACCTGAAGATATCCTCTTTTATCCATACAATAAGCTCAGAACCCAGTTCCAACACCTGAAATTTCTCTGCCAGACATATTTCCAATATATAATCACCGTATCAACTACCACACGAGGTACCAAAACATGACTGCATACTTTTGCTGAATTTAGCGCCATACACCGCATATTTCATCATCCAATCACAATGACATTTCCCCGAACCTTAATAGCCAAAATTCCACCACTCCGATGCTGTCAATGCACCTTATGATATATGATATATATATATATATATATATATATATAACCAACTGTAGAGTTAACCAAACATTGAATCTCTCCTTTTTGACTAAAATCATCACCTCCTTACTAACCAAATACTGGAAATTATCCTGTAATATACTTCACATAATCTTATCACACCGATCCCAGATTTATAAATCCCGTCTTACCCAGTATGAACTGCTCAGACAACCAATCACCCCAGACATGACCAATAGTCTCACATGATGCCACAATGCACCAATAGGCCACAATTCGAACATGATACATAAGGAAACGACTCAGGAAGGGACTACTCAACTCACGCAACTAGTATGGACTTTCCTCAGAAAATAGGAAGTATAACATAAGAAAAATAGATATAGGCAACCGTACTCATCATCACACTGTTGCGGCGTGCAACCCGATCCAAATCATAAAATTCACATAAGGAGATATACACGGAGCTGAATTGCTCACTATTACAAATTACTGAATACCGGTCACAAGCACGCTAAGTGTAGAATACCATTCTGGGGAGACTGATAGAACTATATGCTACAAAACTCAAGCACAGCTGAGGTGCGATATATAATCAAGATCTCAGGAGCCATCCTGCTCACATAACCTCATCACTACGCGGAATTTCAACACATAAGAAATTATCAAGCCGTTTCACAACTCACACGGAACAATCATAATATCACATGAATTTTGACGAAGACGGAACAACACCTGATATCCCAACACCCCTCCTTGAGGAGCGCTATATTTTAATGAACACATCTGACTCACATGAAGCCCATAATCTTGTTTAAATCCATTCATACACTTCAAGCCGATTCTGCTCGCAATGAACTAGGTTGATAGCCTTACCTAGGTCCAAAATAACCTAATTCCTCTCATAACATGCAAGAACAACCATCATAGCTGGGACAATACCCCACAATCCACAACCAGCTGGACCGAACGCCTTCCTGGCATAAATTTTCAAACAAGAAATATTGCACTTCCTTATACTTGGTCTAAATATTCAATCAATCAGGTGACTACATGTCACACTTATACAATCTTCCAATGGTCACGCTCCCACGACACTCCACGAGGTAACAAGTCTGCAAATCCATACCACCGACTACACTAACACTGCAAAACACATCAAGAACCCATGACCAGGATACAAAGCCTCTTTCACCAAACACCGATCTCAGGTGACACTGGAGACAACACCAGCTTACTCTAGACATTCAAATCCCTTCTTCTTGCTCACCCGAGCTCATGACATCCTTGTCAACACCGAACCGTAATCTTGATCCTTACTTCCAATTACATACTGCTTACTGCACCTGCATGCCAATATGAGATAGCGCAGGAATTCCATCATAACTCTTGAACCACTAATAGGGCGAACACCCCTTCAGATAGAAACTTTTTTTTTCTTTTCTCACCTCAATTCAAGAGAACCATAACAACACACGAGTAAATTCTCATAATCACAAAACAGGCAAATCCTCGGGGAATAGTCTATACCCCCATGATCCTTCCGGGATCCGCCTACACCTGACAAGCCATAATACTTGAATGCTTCCAAATAAATCCATTACGGCGGCCGACAAGCCTCGCACACACCGGCACAAACCACATGCATAACCTAATCACATTGAAGGAACTAATCACTGTCGCACATGTGCCATTCCAACCATGTCTAACCAATATATCTTCTTTTAATCATCCTTAATCGCCCCAGAAACAATAGTAACCCCATTCAACTCATAACAAACTCAATCCTCACTCATCCTGAGTGGCCTTGACTTACGAGACCATGCTATCTCAATCCCACAAACCTTCTCACACCCTTCTGATAATCTTTCTACACCACAGAATTTACTTCTATCACTCCCCCAATACTATCCTGCATGCTGAAAAATATCATAGAACAATCCAACCATTTTCCCTTTCTCAAAAACTATACTGCAAAAGCTCGATTCTTAATCATACTGCTGCCTTAAACCCGTAAACACCGCATTCTTAACCTTCGAGTTTGCTAGGACCGCTATTGAGAGTCACCCACTCTGACTTGGCCCCGAATAAAATCAACTCCAAGGCTCTTCTAGCACACGAACACCCTTTCAATGAAGCACGTGACTGAGTCACTACCCTAACAACTCGCCTATGCCTTAAGCATAAATTCTGAATCTTCCAAAGCCTAACCCTGGTCCAATAGGGCCAACTTTTAAACACATTTATCAAATCCCATGCATAATTACCATTTTACTCCTTTCCCCTTAGCTGCAATAACTTGCCAATACACCGATAATTCGTAACCCATGAGAAGATAATCCTGCAACCCAATTGCAGGCGATGGGACTCTCCCACTTAGCCCGAAGCTACTCCTTATACCACTCTGGACCCTACCGAAATCCTTCTAAATTCTTCTTTTGGCATTCCCTAAATACTCAAGTTCCGTAGCATCATTCACATATTTGGTCTCCCACCGAATAACCACTAGAATTTCTTGCAAAAACTTTCCAACTACACGACTGCTAACCTGCCCACAAGAGATAACCCACATGTGGAAATTACCAACTGACACCTTCCAACGATGATGTACTGCACACTCTCTACAACATCAATACCCCATCCTCAGCCTGTTCTCATTCACCAACTTTACCAGTTTGTCCGCCCTTCATGGACATCTACTAAATGCGCTACAATATCTTCTAATTTACCACTATGTTGTTGCTCTCCCACTTTTGTTAACCTCATTCCTTTAAGCACTACCTGTCTACCTTTTCTCACGCCTGGCCTTTTAGAAATTTAGCCACCGCCTGACACTTCTCACATGTCTTCCTTCATCATATGCTGCCCAATTCAATATCATTCTCTGTAGCTCTTAAACCAGCAGATCACCACGACTTCGAACTCTCTGAAGATCATCTTTCTCGAGCTGCCTTCATTAGAAATAACTATTCACTTCTGAACCACCACACACCACGATCTCTGACAACCGCTTCTTCAATACTACTTCACAACAGTCTGAACCAATGCAACCGAAGAACTATAACACCAGCGAACTTAACACATTTTATTCGATCAAAACAGCGATACCACATCACAGATGAATACTCCACCTCGCTTGATAACACCAAGTCTTATTAAGCATAGCCTCAAAGTTCTCAGAAACACAGCAACTGAACTGAAACAACATAATATTCTTCTGCAGGGCAACAACAACAGCCCCAACCAACTACACATGAAAAACATCTCGCACAATATCCGTAGCACCATTTCAATTCCTCAAATCCACGTTTCATAGCAAGCGTTTCGCGACGTATAAGATTGAGTAGGAAGAACATAGGCATGAGCCTCAAAGGAATCGAATCACACAATGAGGAATCAAGAAGGGAAGTACTCCTAACAACCTTGTAGCCTCTCGAAGATAAGTACAAA
This sequence comes from Nicotiana knightiana, assembly GCA_005239525.1. Taxonomy (NCBI): domain Eukaryota; kingdom Viridiplantae; phylum Streptophyta; class Magnoliopsida; order Solanales; family Solanaceae; genus Nicotiana; species Nicotiana knightiana. The sequence continues at coordinate 36,236 of ML429797.1, forward strand.
CGTCTCCGTACCGATCCGCAAGACTCTACTAGACTTGCTCATGACTCGTAAAACCTAAGGAAACCTAGAGCTCTAATACCATGTTGTCACGACCCAAAATCCATAAGGTCATGATGGCGCCGGAAACCGCTGTCAGGCAAGCCAATCATTAAATAGTTAAGCTAAATTTCCTGTTTTAGCATTTTTGAAATCATTACCTTTCACTTTAACATGTAACAACTAAATAAAATCTATTAAGTAAAAATAACATTCCAATACTCCATTTTAATAAAGTACATCCCAACACATCACATAACCCAGTGACACAAGTACATGAGCAATTTCTAAGAATTTTACAAATTCTACAAAGCTTGTCCAAAATACAAATTGGACATGGAATAAAAATGAAAATACAATACATAGAGGAAGACTCTGCCGACAACGGGTCATCTCCGAGTGATGCAACTCGTCTAAGTCTCCAAGTCATCCATATTGCTATGAAGGTACCTGTGCAACAAAATGCACAGCAAGTGTAGCATGAGTACGAAAATAACGTGTACTCAGTAAGTATCCCGCCTAACCTCAGAGAGGTAATGATGAGAGGTCGAATTAGACACTTGCTATAAGTCGTTTAATTATAATCAAGTGAAGTGCTAAGCATGAGTATCATAGATGATTAAATAATAATCAGGGATAAGAAACATCAAACTTATTTCACATTTTACACATCAATTCTTCTTCTTTTTAACTGGCAATTAAAAATTTTCTTAGGCCGATAAACATGTGTAAATCACAGGAAATACACAGCATTTATCATGCGCAAACAAAGTGTCGAGGGTCGAACGGCGCAGACCAACAATAATAAATTGTGCACTGCCGAGGGTCGAACGGATCGAACCATAGATGCATCTATTTTCCCCGCTCGCGAATCGATCATGCGACGCGATCAACATAATAATAATAAGGCTAACCTGCTCGCGAATCATACCTGCGACTCAGGTGCTCATATGTACACGTATTCACATAATAAATTTGCATTTTTATCAAGAAAATAGCTTCTCAAGAAAATGATAAAATTCTCTTTAGGTGAACATGAAGATAGTATATAAATCATTTCTGAAAATTCATTTGCCACGTTTGACGAGATTTTCAAATATTACAAATCTGGCCGGAACACAATTACGCAAGGGAGAATAAATTCTCTTTCTAGATGATTAAGAAAACAAACTCTAGTCTTCTTAGGTATTCAATTATTATTTCGATCATATTAGTGGTCTAATATTACTAGCAAGATCACAAGTACAACAAGTAAGGCATGCTAGTGGGTCCTAGACTACCCGGACATAAGCATATCAGTAGCTACGCATGGACTCCCATCACCTCGTGCGCATGTAGCCCCCGCAATTAATAGCATGTATTCATTTAGTTCACCTATTTGGGACAATTTCCCCTCACAAAGTTAGAAAGGAGACTTACCTCGCTCCGAAATTCTATAACCGGCTTCCAAGCCCTTCCGACGACTCCAATTGATACATAGCGCTCCAAAACTAACCAAATAATGGGAAAACCAATGAAAATATACCCTAATACTTGTAAAAATTCATATTATATAAGTTCCCAACTCCGCTCGAAAAGTTGACCAAAATGCCCTCGGGCCCACGTGCCCGGATTCCGAAATTTCTCGAAGATAAATTCTACCCATAGCTTTACTAACTCAATTATACAATTTACTTAATTTTCATGCTCAAATTCATGGTAAAAGTCCAAAATTCCAAATTCTAGGTCTTCCCCCAAAAATCTCAAATTTATACTAATTTTCCATATCTAAATCCATGTAAGATCACATATTTAACTCAAAAATAGGAAGAAATCACTTACCTAGTGTTGCTCGGTGAAAATCCCTCCTTGAGATCTCCAAAATAGTCCAAACCAAATGAAAGAAATGAAAGAAATGGGCCAAAAATCGTGTTTAAAACAATCTGCCCAGGCTCATCGAGTTGTACCTTGCTTTGTGCAGGTTGTACATCCTATTATAATTTTTTCTTGTTGTACACCTTCTGTGAAAACGCCCATAACTCCTTGTAGAAATATCCAAATGATAAACGGTTTAAATATTTAGAAACTAGACTCTAAGATATTTAATTGGATAGGTGTTACACCATATAAATCTTTATATATTCCGAGATATGAGCTTCTAAAGTCGGCTCCATGCATCAGAAAATTCTGTCGAAATTGCTCCACCAGCCATCTTCAATCGATCATAACTTTCTGATAAAATGTCCAAATCATTAATGGTTTAACTTTATGGAAACTAGAATGCAAGGGCTACAACGTTTATGTTTTGCAAGTGTTCAGAATCCTTATATATTTCGAGATATAAGCTTCCAAATTCAGCTCCGCGATTGCACTAGTTGCTGTCAAAACAGCTTTCTGTAGAAAATTTCAGCAACTCTTTGGTCCGAAATTCATTCCGTTAACCTTCTGAAATCCACCCGAGGCCCTCGGGACCTTAACCAATTATACCAACATGTTCGAAAACATGATACAAACTCGCTCAGGGTCTCAAATCACATCAAACAACGTCGAAATCATGAATCGCACTCCAATTCAAGCTTTATGAACTTTAAAATTTCAAACTTCTACATCCGATGCCGAAACCTATCAAATCACGTCCGATTGACCCCAAATTTTGCACACAAGTACATTCGACATTACGGACCTGTTCTAACTTTCGGAATCGCATTCCGACCCCGATATCAAAATTTTCACTTCCGGTCGGATTTCTCAAAAACCTTCAACTTTCTATCTTTAACCAAATGACTTCAAAATAACCTACGGACATCCGAATTCACTTCTGATCGCGCTCCCAACTCCAGAATCACCATACAAAGCTATTCACAGGCTCGGAATCCCAAACGGACATCAATAACTCTGAAATTCTTTCCAACCCAAATTTAGGAAATCCTTCTAAAACACTAACTTCCACAATATACGCCGAAACGCTCCCGAGTTATCCAAAACCCGATCCGTAATATGCCCAAGTCCGAAATCATCATACGAACCTACTGGAACCTTTAGATCCTGATTTCGAGGTCGTTTACTTAGATCCTAATTCTAAATTATTTCCAAATTAACTCTAAACTTCCCAAAATTCAATTTCGACCACACCTACAAGTCATAATACCAGAAACGGAGCTGCTCATGACCTAAAACTGTTGAACGACGCACTAGATCTCAAAATGACCGGTCGGGTCGTTACATAAACTCGAAGTTCAGTAAACAAAAAACAATAACTTCAGCACTATAATGCTGAAGTTCAACAGTTATAAAACAAAAACTTCAGCAAAAACTCGAAGTTCAGCAAACACAAAAAAAAAACTTCAGCTCCTTTAAATGTTGAAGTTACAAATACTAACACAAATTCAACTCCAAAAAATGCTGAAGTTCATAAAATAATATAACAAAAACACAAAATAAAACTTCAGCTCCTAGAATTAACTTATCATTGAAGTATTATAAACTTCACAATTTAATAGCATCATCTATTTTACTGTTACGGCCCAAAATCCATTACGGGTCGTGATGGACCCGGACACCACTTTCAGGCAAGACAACACCAAGAAGTTAATTAATTCCTCCTTTTAGTATTTTTGAAATCATTTCTTTTCCTTACATTAAACAATAAATAATGAAATTGACCGAGGAAATAATGATTTCTTTAACAAATTTAAATACTGAATAATCCCGTAATCATTCCAGAACCCGATGTCACAAGCGCATGAGAAATTTCTAGGAATTTAAAATGTAATACAATAACTGTCCAGAATACAAATTGGAAAGAAAAGAAAATACAATACTCTGAAGGAGACTCTGCTGGCTGCGGGTCGTCTCAAGGGAAGCAGCTCACCTAAGTCTCTGTATCAACCATGTCGTTGCGCTCAACGAGGTCACTAGACATACATGTTCTTGTGCAAAAAAATGTTGTGATGACCCAAAAGGTCATACCGTATATTTCTAGCTAATTCTGTGTTCCGAGGTCGTGAAAACCTCCTTCTATCTCACCTCGATTTGCATGCACAGCCCGTGCGTGTAGCCGGGAATTCTTTATGTGAAAAACTGATAAAAATGATAATTTTGTATTAGAAATTTGAATAAAGTTAACCTCGGCCAATGTTTTTAGTAAACGGACCTGGACTCATAATTTGACGGTCCCCGAGGGTCCGTAGGGAAAAATAGGACTTGGGCGTATGCCCGGAATCGAATTCCGAGGTCCCAAGTCCAAGTAATGAATTTTTAAAAGAAATTGTTTTCTGAAAAATAAAAGAGATTTTGAAAATGATATTCTACGTGAAAGTTGTGGTATCGGGCCCGTATCTTAGTTTTGGAGCCCGGTACAGGTTCGATATATATTTGTGTCATATCTGTAATGTTTTTTAAGAAACGGACATCATTAGATGTGATTCGAACCTTAATTGCAAATTTTGATGTTTAAAGAAGTTTTGAGGAATTTCATTGATTTTTGGTTTAATTCATAGATTTAGTGTTGTTTTATGTGGTTTGAAACCTCGAGCGAGTCCGTGTTAGGTTATATGACTTGTTTGTGTGATTAGACAGGGTTCCGGGGGCCTCGGGGGTGTTTTGGATGGGCTACGGGTCATTTTCTTCCAACTTTGAACTGATGTCTTCTGGTGTCTGAAGTCTTTCATCGCGATCGCAGTGCTTCCTTCGCGATCACGATGTGTCTTTGCTGGTCGCCCAAAATTTCCTCTTCGTGATCGCGTAAAGGCCTTCGCGATTGCGTAGCTCTACCTTTTTCCCTTCCGCGTCCGCGTGAGCATCTTTGCGATCGCGTAGTACAATCCAGGCAGCCTTCCTTTTTCCTCTTCGCGTTCGCATAACTGCATTCGCGATCACAAAAAATAACCTACTCCTTATACGCGATCGCATAAGTCATTCCGCAATCGCGTAGAGCATTTTAAGCCAGTAATCATTTCCTTCTATGCGATCGCGTCTAATTTTCCGCGATCGCGATGAAGAAAGCACCTGGGCAGAATATAAGTTTACCAAAAATCGGGGTTTCACCATTTTAGACATATTTGGAATTCTAGAACTCGGTTTTGGGCGATTCTTTGAGATTTTTTCACACAAATCGAATGGGTAAGTGTTCTTCGACTAGAATTAATTATATTTCATGAATTAGTTCTTGTTTCCATCATTTAAATTGTGTTTTGGGTTGAGGAAGCTGTGAGTTTTGAAAGAAAACTTCAAAAAATGTAAAATCATGATTTGAAAGACTAAATGTTATCGAAATTGGATAAATTTAGTATGGGTGAACTCGTATCGGAATGGGTAATCGGAATTTGTAAAAATTTTCGGGATTCGAGGTGCGGGTCTGGGGGTCAACTTTTGGGTCGATTTTCATAATTTTGTAAAGTTTGAAACTTTATTGTTCGGGATAGTTCCTTATACGTTTTATGTGTATTTTGAAGTTGTTTTAGTTGATTTTGAGCAGTCTGGAGGTCTTTTCGCCCGAGAAGTCTATTTTTGAGTATCGGGTTATCGTCTTTGAGGTAAGTATCTTGCATAACCTTGTGTGGGGGAACTACCCCTTAGGATTAAGTCTTCCTTATTGATTGTAGTCTGAGTATGCGAAGTGACAAGTGTGTACTCAAACTTATTTGCAATTAGATTGGCCTTTTAGGATTCGTAGGTTCTTATATTACATGTGTATGATTTGTAATTGTTACATTTGAATCCTTGGTTGTTAATTTCATACCTTCCTATTTAAATTAGAATTATTTGTTTTTGGATTCTTTCATTGGCTATTTGACCGTACTTGACTTAACTAAATATTCTACTTCTCTCATCATCATATTATATTTCTCCCTAGCTTGCCTAATTGACTATAATTAGTGTCATCTAACCTTATAGTTTATTAATCGTAGTTGGAACATCTATTCGTGGGAGTCAAGCATGCCCGTGAGTCTTACATTGTGATCTATATGACTATTCCCTTAAGTTCTACTTAGGTCTAATTGTTAGACATTTATGTCATTGGTATTTCCTTGATGTTGCCTATTGCTGGGCCTTTCTTGAAGTTGAGTTTATTTCGTGAAGTTAACTGTTTAGGTGAGATTGGTTATAGCTATTTCCCTTGCCGGGGTTGTGAGTTTTCTCTTATTATTCCGTTGTTGATGATGTTGTTTGCCTTGTTGATTCCCTTGCTAGGATGTTATCGCTTCTATTACTGTTTATGTGTTAATGATATTATTTGTATTGTTGACTCCCTTGCCGGGATGTTGTGGTTTATGGTTCATATTGTTGATGTTCATTGCCAAATTGTTGTTCTTGATATTGTTTGGGTGAGGAAGAGTGTAAAGAACGAAGGGTTGATGTCGTGTATTTATTTGTTACATTTTGAGGAAGAGTGTAAAGCACGAAGGGTGATGTCGTGTATTCATTTATTACATTGTGAGGATGAGCGTGTAAAAGCACAAAGGGTGATGCCGTACCATGATATGATATTTGAAATCACGAAGGATAATGTCGTGTCGTTTTATTTTTTTTATTGCATTGTGAGGATGAGAGTAAAAGCACGAAGGGTGATTACGTGCACTTGTTTTGGTGAGGATGAGAGTAAAGCACGAAGGGTGATGACGTGCACTTGTTTTGGTGAGGATGAGAGTAAAAGCACGAAGGGTGATGTCGTGCACTTGTCTTTGCATTTTATTCTGTTGTTCTAAATTTTGACATTCCTACTGATATTTTACTGCATTTATTGGCAAGATTTGATATTCCTACTGTACTGCATAGAAATTTCTGAGTTACGGACTTAGTTCCGGTAGATAAATCTTGAGGAGATTTTGATCAAGGGATTTTATTGAAAGGTATTATTGAAAAAGCAATGGTTTCGAAATGATTATATTTGAATGACTTTAACATCGAAGGTATATTTGAAAAGCACTAGTCTTGCCTAAAATGATATTTGGAAGTTATTTATTGGGAAAGCATCTTTGGGAAGTTTCGTATTTTGAAAGAAACTATATTTTACGTAATTCTCTCTATTAAATATACTTATATCTACTTTTGGAGAAAGTATGTTTTCAAAGGAAACTCTTCCATACTAAAATTATTTTATTTGCAAAAGATTTTCATATGAACTGTTATTTAAAGATTTCCGCCAGTTTGTGGATTTAAATGGCTAAGGCCCGATGTGAACAAACCGACGTAAAGTTGAGTTATTGGTTCTCTATATTGCATTGTGTTTTCTTTCGGTTTGACTTGTTTTGTTGTCCATCTTTCTGTGTATTTTTGTGTTGTTTCGTGATTGATTTCTGTAATTTCCTTCCACTTTATATTGTCATTGTTGTAAATATCCGTGAAGTCTTAGATAGATGTAACGTTCGGTCATTTCTACATTCATGTTATTTATCTTGTAGACCAGTGGTGTCTTGACTAGTCCTCGTCACTACTCCACCGAGGTTAGTCTTGATACTTACTGGGCAACGATGTGGTATGCTCATACTACACTTCTATGCATTTTTGTTTGCACATATCCAGGTTTTGGTTGTTAGTAGCTGCGCGGATAATTGCTGAGGAGACTCAAGGTAACCTGTTGCTGCGTTCGCAGGCTTCGGAGTCACCTTCCTGTTTATTTCAATTGTACTTACTTATTCCTACACAGTTGTATTTAGATTTGGTAAAAAGATTTCGTAGAGCTTATGACTTGTATTTACCGGGTTTTGGGGAAAATGTAGACTCAGTCAAGATTTCTATTATCAAGATTGTTAAAGTTCTTTTATTATTGATATTGTGGTTAAATGTAAGGCTTACCTACTCCCTAAGACTAGGTGCCATCACGGTACCCAATGGGGGAAATTTGGGTCGTGACAAGCTGGTATCAGAGCTCTAGGTTCATAGGTGCTACGAGTCATAAACGAGTTTAGTAGAGTCTTGCGGATCGGTACGGAGACGTCCGTACTTATCTTCAAGAGGCTACGAAACTATTAGGACAATTTCACTTCTTTCATTCCTATCGTGCGAGTTTATTGATCTTGAAGTTTGAAATTATCGTTCCATTCTCTCGCCGATGGTGATGACATGAATGGCGGTTCCTGATGATGTTACCCCGAAGCAAGTGTCACAAGGGTCAGAGACAGGGGCCAACGAGGAGCACGTGCCGCAGTTAAGATGCCTACCAGAGAAGCCGTTGAGGAGTCGCCAGTAGTTCTAGTTGGGGAACAGGTGCTGGAGGTACCTGTTGCTACCCCGGACTTCAGGAGGCCTAGGCATGGTTTTGAGTATAACTAGTACATTGACTCAGGCAGGATTGATTCTAGTGCACCAGTTGCTTCACAGATCAGGGAAGGAGTTCATACTCCCACAGTCTCCACTCCAGAGCAGTGTGATCATGTTTGTTAGGTTCCAGTTGTCATGGCAACACGACATGTGGTTTCAGTTCAGGCGTGGTTAGGGTAGCAGCAGCGGAGGAAGAATACCTTGGACTTGAGAGGTACTGTAAGTACCACCCACCTATCTTTCGGTGGATGGGCGTCAGATGGTGCCCAGGGTTTCCTGGAGGAGTGTCACTATATTCTACGTACTTCGGGTATTGTGGAGACGAGCGGGATTGCTTTTGTCATGTCTCAGGTTTAGAGTGGTGGGTTGATCAGTGGTGGCGGCATATGAGTTGGGGTAACCGACCCGAGTTAGCTTCACTAGCATGGGTTCAGTTTTCGGAGATGTTTTGAGCGAGGTTGCACCTCAGTTCCTTCAAGATGTACGGCGCGCGGAGTTTGAGCAGTTGCGTCAGGACGCTATGTCACTATTGGAGTATGCCGTTAGATTCAGTGAGTTGGCCAGATATACACCTCGTTTGGTTGCTTCAGTTAGGATATGAGTCCGTAGAGTTTTTGAGAGATTCAGGCATGATATTCGGTTCAGCAGGACTCGAGAGTTAGAGTAGGATGCCTCATTGAAGCAGGTAGTGGGGATCGCTCGCCGGTTAGAGAGCATGTGGGACCGGGAGCGAGAGGACAGACGAGATCAGGGAGAGAGTTTAGGGAGGATATGAGTCCTCGTAGATCGGAGGAATCTACTGGTCCATATTATGGAGGCAAGGTACGACACGGTAGAAGTTTTGTGTGTCAACCAGTTCAGTTTGCATTACCATCTTCGCATGGGATTTCAGGTACTTATGGGTCCCAGAGGATTCATATTGTGTGTTTTTCCACAGCCATGTCGGCAGCGAGATTGTTTTCAGGGTGAAGATGTTAGCCACAGGGTGAGAGATTGTCCCAGGATTCAGATAAGTGTATGGGAGCAGGGTATTCAGGTGACTAGAGGTCACCTAAGAGGGGGAGACCCGACACATTGTTGTGTTTCATATAGTAAAATAGAGGCTGTTGTGACAGATATCGTTACCCAGGTATGTTTTAATGTGTTGTAGAGGGGCACCAATTGTATTTCATTATAATTCTGCTGGTCGGGACGAGTTCCCTTATTTGTTGTTTCATTTATGAGTAAGTTCCATGTTTTGCACTTCATTTTGTGTTTGCTCCTGCTGGGAGATTCTATGAGTAGTAGCCCGTGTCTATCGTTGTTTATTTCATTCTTGATAGTGGTGAAATTGGAAGTGAGTCCTTGTTGTTCTTCGTGGTAAGATTTATGTGATTTTCCTGAGTATTTTGTTTACGAGTTGTGATTTGATACTCCATCGAGATGTGAGATCAGCTAGCGTTATGATTTTATCAGCTGAAATGAATTAGTGGAGGAATTTCAATTGGTATGATATATTTTCGGTATGTGATTCAGAGTTGAGGGCGAGGTCCTCGTGATATTTGTGATTCGATATATTTAGACCGGGCTGAGTACCGTGGTGGAAATTTTTATCAGGATGGAGTTCTTGTGGTTTGTTCATATGCTTTGCTTCTTCCTTGTTATATTCCTTTTGGCAGGTCATTATTGATAGAGAGTTGTGCTTATGGGTTTGTTTGATAGTTCCTTTATATGTTTCTATTTTCATATTCAGTCATTTCATTACGTGTTTCTTTAGTTTAGTTTGCGGGATGTGTGCCCAGTAGTGGTAGTGGTGGCTCGGTGTTTCGGGTGCCTAATAATGAAATCTTCGTGTTTATTGCATCATTATCAGTATTATGGGGTTTGGAACAGAGTTCTTTCAGATATGGGGCTAATTGCCAATGTCGAGTTGATTTCAGGCAGCTATTGTGATCAAAAGTGTTATATGAGCCTATGTGTGATGTACTATGTTGTGTGGTCGTGCTTTGTGGGTGTATTCATGAGTTGATGCAGATGATCGAGGCTAATGTCGGATATGGATTTAGAATCGGGTCTTTTGTAAATGAGTAGAGGGTGGGAAGTAGAGTATGAGGCTTATCGGTGGTGATGTGAAGGCTATATTGCGGTTGTGATTGTTTCATGGGGCTTATATGGGTTGGGGTGACGTGGGATCACCCGCGGCTATGTGTTGGAAGTATACCATCAGTGATTGGATGAGTTCAAGGTGAATCTTGGCACGTTCGAGGACGAACGTTTGTTTAAGGGGGGAGATTGTGATGACCCAAAAGTTCATCCCGTATATTTCTAGATAATTCTGTGTTCTGAAGTCGTGAAAACCTCCTTCTATCTCACCTCAATTTGCGTGCGCAGCCCGGACGTGTAGCCGGGAAGCCTTTATGTGAAAAACTGATTAAAATGATGAATTTGTATTAGAAATTTGAATAAAGTTGACTTCGGTCAACGTTTTTGGTAAACGGACACGGACCCATGATTTGACGGTCCCGGAGGGTCCATATGGAAATATGGAACTTGGGCGTATGCCCGGAATCGAATTCCGAGATCCCAAGTCCGAGAAATAAATTTTTAAAAGAAATTGTTTTCTGAAAAATAAAAGAGATTTTGAAAATGAAATTCTACGTGAAAGTTGTGGTATCGGGCCCGTATCTTGGTTCTGGATCCTGATACAGATTCGATATAATATTTGTGTCATATCTGTAAAGTTTGGTAAGAAACGGACTTCATTAGATGTGATTCGGACCTTAATTGCAAAATTTGATGTTTAAAGAAGTTTTGAGAAATTTCATTGATTTTTGGTTTAATTCATCGTTTTAGTGTTGTTTTATGTGGTTTGAAACCTCAAGCGAGTCCGTGTTAGGTTATATGACTTGTTTGTGTGATTAGACGGGGTCCTGGGGGCCTCGGATGTGTTTCGGATGGGCCACGGATCATTTTTTTCCAACTTTAAACTGCTGTCTTCTGGTATCTGAAGTCCTTCATCGCGATCGCAGTACTTCCTTCGCGATCGCGATGTGTCTTTGCTGGTCGCCCAAAATTTCCTCTTCGCGATCGCGTAAATGCCTTCACGATCGCGTAGCTCCACCTTTTTCCCTTCCGCGTTCGTGTGAGCATCTTCGCGATCGCGTAGTACAATCCAGGTAGCGTTCCTTTTTCCTCTTCGCGTTCGCATAACTGCATTCGTGATCGCAGAAGATAACCTACTCCTTATACGTGACTGCATAAGTTATTTTGCGATCGCGTAGAGCATTTTAAGCCAGTAACCATTTCCTTCTACGGCATCGCGTCTCGCTTTCCGCGAACGCGATGAACAAAGCACCTGGGCAGAATATAAGTTTACCAAAAATCGGGGTTTCACCATTTTTGACATATTTGGACTTCTAGAACTCGGTTTTGGGCGATTCTTTGAGGGTTTTTCATAAAAATTGAATGGGTAAGTGTTCTTCCACTAGAATTAATTATATTTCATGAATTAGTTCTTGTTTCGATTATTTAAATTGTGTTTTGGGTTGAGAAAGTTGTGGGTTTTGAAAGAAAACTTCAAAAAATGTAAAATCATGATTTGAAAGACCAAATGTTACTGGAATTGGATAAATTTAGTATGGGTGAACTCGTATCGGAATGGGTAATCAAAATTTGTAAAATTTGTCGGATTCCGAGGTGCGGGCCCGGGGGTCGACTTTTGGGTCGATTTTCATAATTTTGTAAAGTTTGAAACTTTATTGTTANGGACTTCTAGAACTCGGTTTTGGGCGATTCTTTGAGGGTTTTTCATAAAAATTGAATGGGTAAGTGTTCTTCCACTAGAATTAATTATATTTCATGAATTAGTTCTTGTTTCGATTATTTAAATTGTGTTTTGGGTTGAGAAAGTTGTGGGTTTTGAAAGAAAACTTCAAAAAATGTAAAATCATGATTTGAAAGACCAAATGTTACTGGAATTGGATAAATTTAGTATGGGTGAACTCGTATCGGAATGGGTAATCAAAATTTGTAAAA
>ML429801.1:0-14739 GCA_005239525.1 Nicotiana knightiana
ATGTAATTACTGCTAGCTTCTAAGAGTAGAGTATATTTGGAAGCTCGTTCATTGCATTATGTATAATTGGAGTCGTGCAAAAGAGGGATAGACTCACATACCTTGTATATATACTGCCCAACCTCAAGCTATGCAAATGTCACGACTCCTTAATCTACAAACGACACTATCGTTATCGTTTAAGCGTCGTAACTATTATGTATCGACCATAACATATTTTACGATGAAACGGACAACACCTCTCCTATATATTTGACTTCACACTAGTCAAAAAAATGACCAAACAGCCCAAACAACATCAATAATAATCATATTGAGCCCCAAAAAATAGTCCACACAACCTAATCACTTCATACATAAGACGGCCACCGTAGTAGTGTCAAACGACCTAGAAATGTTACAACGAACAACCAGACCACCAACCTACATCTATATGGTGTTTCTACACACCCTTCCTCCTCCAAAACTCCACAAAGTAGTAGTAAAACACGCAGCCCAACAGCAACACAAAACAGTCTACAAAATAGTCCGCTATAATTGAATAACTCGAACTCACGACTTCCGATCACCATCCCGTGAGTTCTTACAAGTATAGAACGAATTTTCATGAATTTACAGCATACAAAATGGATGAAATAGAGCAGTAAACTTATCTTACTTGTTGGATAACTCAGCCTTTATGTTGGTTATTCAAACTCTAGGTTTTACCCCCAATTAGAACTTGAAAGAGAGAGAAAATCAACTAGGGTTTGTGGCTAATTTTTTGGCTGGTTATTTGTGATATACCATGAGGGTTATATTGCAGGAGATAAGACTTTAAATGGGCTCTTTGACCGATCCGAAATTGCATTTTTTTGGGCTCTCATTTAACCAAGTAGGTGACACACCTACTTGTCACCTAGCAGCCTGTGCAGTCTCGCAACAATGCCTATATCTCTCTACTCCAATGTCGTATTGATAAACGGTTTAATGCGTTTGAAAATAGACTCATATATCTTCAATTTGGTGGATATATCACCCCGTAATTCATTAAAGACCCATAAAATTTCATGGCTAAAAATAATGCCCAAATACGTCCCCGTGTTGTTATGACTGTAGAAATTCTTAAAACGGACCTTTGTGAAGTAAAAAGTACCCCGGGACTTAAAGGATAAAATTTTCCATTTTTGCGCAGGTCTGCGGTCCACTATGCGATTGCAGATCAGGTATGTGGACGGCATAGTGGTCGCATACTTGCACAGTTTACTGTCCATTTTGAGGACAACTATGCGGCCAAGAATGCGATCGCATTTCTCGAATGCGGGCCGCATAATTGTCGCATTCTTGCACCTTGATTTTTACGGAGGGAGTTATGCGACGCACTATGTGATCGCATAACAGGTATGTGGACTGCATAGTGGTCGCATACCTGGGCAATCTGCTTTTCTTTTTGGCCCATTTGAGGGCCATTTATGCTACAGGAATGCGGACCACATAGCAGAAATGTGATCGCATTCCTGACCGTATTTCTGCTTCGGGACTGTTAAAATTCTAATTTTATACCCGACCCCCAGTTCATTAAAACACATACCCCGTTCCATTTTAAAGATTTTCTGAACAAAATAGAGAGAGGGAAGAGAGAGTTATAGAGAGAGAAAGTCCCAACTTCATCAAAGTGATCCTCCTTCATCATTCAAGCTTGAAACTAATCAAGTAGGACACCATTTTTTCACCATAAGAGGTAAGCTTCTATCCCATCAACCTTAATTTCCAAATTTTTGCTAAAATAAAACATGGTTAGGTGAGTTCATGAAGATGGGGGTAGGGATTTTGCATGCATGTAACCAACTAATCATAATCTAATAAAGGGAAACGGGTTTGGGTAATTATTCACAAAAAAAGGGTTAGTAATCTAAGGGGGTCACATAGCGTTCGATAAAATACCGAAATGAGTTCGAGTTATGTTTATGGTTTTTAATTCTAAGTGAAATATTTCACATTGTGAAATAGATTGACGGTGCTAGACGGTCCGATGATTTGTGATAAGAAAATTAAAGGGGAAATTCCAACTCGAGGTATGTATGGCTAACTCTAATCTTTGTAGAGTCACCTAGTTGGTGTCCTAGCATTCAGTGTGAATTCCTTGCTTATGCATATGTGAAATGATAGATCTAAGGTTTTGAGGCGTAAGATTTTGTTCTCTGATTGTCTTAGTTGATTTTCATGCCACCATGCTATGTGAGATTTTGAAAGGTGATTCTTTGTGCTTACTCTATTATGTGCAAAACTCGTTAAATGCTTGAACATATTAGGATGAAAGGATGTGCTACTGAATGAAAGAAATAATAACGAACCCAATTGTTGAATTTATCTAAGGGCTAAAGGCTGTGTAGTAAATGATGGGAAGGAATTGTAGATTGATTTAATTGAGCTAAACGACTGTGGCAATACCGTATATGACTCACCGTTTGGTAAATATTACTATGGCCTTGATTTCACATGGTTATTTACGGATGTATATTCTTGATGATGAAAATCCTTGTGAGTGAATTGATTCGTTGATGTTGCTATCAAATGTAATTGTAAGGTGGGATCGGGTTGCATGCCGTAACAGAATTGTAAGGTGGGACGAGGTTGCACGCCGCAACAGAATTGTAAGGTGGGATCGGGTTACACGCCGCAATAGAATTGTAAGGTGGGATCGGGTTTGATGCCGCAACAGAAGTAATAAGGGTGTAATGTGATTGTGAGATGGGATCGAGTTGCACGCCGCAACAGAAGAAATAAGGGTGGAATATGATTGTAAGGTGGGATCGGGTTGCGCGCCATAATAGGGGAACAATTGAAATAAGAAACTGTGGAAACCTCATTTGTGATTCTCTGTATCTCTGTGCAATATTTGTTTGGGTTTCTTTAACTGCCTCATATATGTGTATTGCTTGATTTTACATAGAGTAAAGTTTGTTTATACATACTAGTACTATTCAATGGTACTAACGTCCCTTTTGCCGGGGGCGCTACATATTTTATATGGATGTAGGTGGTTCTATAGCAGGTAGCTCGGTCCGCCATTAGTGGTGCCTCCTCTTCATCTCTCTAGCAGTTCTAGTGAGCCCCATTTCCTCTCGGGGCCGTGTGTAGTATATATCATCTCTTTTGTATATTTTACGTCTTTTAAGGTATAGCCAGGGCCTTGTTGCCGGCAAGTATGTATACTCTTCTCCGTACCTTTAGAGGCTCCGTAGACGCTGTGTGGGTTGTATGTATTTTGGGTAGTAGTTGTAATTATTCGTAATCGTGGTTCCATGCCGGAAATGTTGTGCTTAGTTTGTATATTTTGGGATTATCAAATGATGAATCTTTAAAAGAGGAAAATGGAAATTTTGTTGTAAATTCATTACAAATTTGTATATTATGCACGGGGTAACGCGTTGGGTAGGAAAGGCAATCGAGGTCCGCTTGACCAGAATTATTCGGTTAGGTGCCGGTCTCATTCCTCGGTTTTGGGATGTGACAAATTCAAAGTAAATTGGGAGAAAAGCTTAGTAACATTTGACCTAAAGTTTAAATAAAATTATGAACATGAGTTGCGACACTTTTTGTCGGTTTTTGTTTCATAACTCGTTTGACTTCAAGACTTATGATACATATATTATATGATTCAAATACCTTAAAACACAATCTCTTGAGAATATTAAGAACCCTTAGGTTTACCCAACAAATACGGGTTATAACATCCTTGATTCGTTTAACTTCTAATACTTGTTAACCACCCTTATACACTCTTGTATCATTTAAGATCAATATGATTAACTTCTTATCGTCTCAAAGATAATCTCTTCTCAGATTCACGTCGACTAACTTATGGCATGAACCAACGTACGTGAATATGGGTTGTAACACCCTCCCCCCCTTAGGAACATTCGTCCTCGAATGTAAGGGTTTACGGGGAGCCTAACTCATCGTGGATTCCAATGGAAATTTCCGGCCGAGTTTCCCCTATAAAATGGATACTAGCCAAACTTGCAAGCAGTTAAAACCAATGTATAGTCTCACAAGGCTATACCAAGCATTATGGATATGTACATTATCTGTATATCACCATTTTGTATTAAGGAAGAGTATTCTCAAGCTAATACGTACCTCATAGATTCGCCTTCTAATGCGTCCTGCGTCCCCCCGGGATCCTATATTGAATCTGGAAAAAGTAAGGGTATTTAGACTTCATCTCCTCTTCTGCTTCCCATGTAATTTCTTCCCTGTTCTTGTTTCTCCACAATGCTTTGACGGAAGCTACATCCTTTGTTCTCAACTTGCGGACTTGTCGATCTAATATAGCCACTGGTACTTCTTTATATGATAGATCCTCTATAAGTTGTACATCTTTGATAGGGACGACCCGAGAAGGGTCTCCAATACATTTCCTCAACATAGATACATGGAATACCGGGAGGACAAATTCCAATGCGGAGGGAAATTCTAACTCATAAGCAACTTGTCCAATTCGTCGAAGAATTTTGTACGGACCGATATACCGCGGACTCAGCTTACCCTTCATCCCAAAACGCATAACACCCTTCATCGGCGAGATCCTTAGGAAAACCCAATCACCAACCTCAAACTCCAGATCATGATGTCAGACATCAAAATAAGACTTTTGCCTGCTTTGCGCCGTCCTCAGCAGCTCTTGTATTAGTTTCACATTCTCAATGGCTTGGTGAATCAAATCTGGCCCATATAGTTCTGTTTCACTGACTTCGAACCATCCAAGTGGTGATCTACATCTCCTCCCGTATAGTGCCTCGTACACGGCCATTTTAATACTAGAATGGTAGCTATTATTGTAGGAAAATTCTATTAGTGGAAGATGGTCATCCCAATTCCCCTTGAAATCCAGAACACATGCTCGTAGCATATCTTCAAGTGTCTGAATGGTACGTTTAACCTTGTCCGTCAGTTTGTGGATGGAATGCAGTGCTGAGATTTACTTGTATGACTAAACCTTTCTAAAAATACCTCCAAAAGTTAGCTTCAAATTGTGCTCCTCGGCCTGATATAATAGATACCGGAATACCATGAAGCCTAACAATCTCCTCGATATATAATTTCGCATAATCTTTAGCTGTGTAAGTTGTCTTAACTAGCAGAAAATGGGCATATTTTGTAAGTCGATCAACTATCACCCATATGGAGTCAAACTTATGATAGGAGCAAGGTAATCCAATAATGAAGTCCATATTAATCAGTTCCCATTTCCAGGTCGGAATCTCTATATTCTGAAGCAATCCACTAGGTTTCTGATGTTCGATTTTTACTTGTTGACAATTAGGACACTGGGCTACAAATTATGCAATAGACTTCTTCATGTTATCCCACCAATACTGCTCCTTAACATCATGATACATATTTGTCGAGCCGGGATGGATGGAATATTGGGATTGATGAATCTCAATCATAATCTTCTCTCTCAACCCTACCACATCAGGCACACATAACTGGCCCTGGTATCTCAGTGCCCCATCTGCTCCGATCTCAAAAGCCATAATTTTACACTGTTGAATACTCTCTCTCAATCGTACTAAGGTAGGATCTTCATATTGCCGTGCTTTTACCTCGGCTACCAAAGATGATTCTGATGTATTTCATACAGTAACCCCCCATCATCAGAGTCTAACAATCTAATTCTCATATTGGCTAGATGATGAAGCTCTTTAATCAACCATTGTCTACGTGCCTCAATGTGTACTAAGCTTCCCATTGACTTATGACTGAGAGCGTCTGCCACAACATTGGCTTTACCGGGATGGTACAATATCTCGACATCGTAATCTTTCAGTAATTCAAGCCACCTACGCTGCCTCAAATTCAACTCCTTCTGCTTGAAGATGTATTGTAAACTCTTGTGATCTGTGTAGATGTCAACATGGACGCCGTATAAGTAGTGCCGCCATATCTTCAAAGCATATATTACTGCAGCCAATTCAAAATCATGGGTCGGGTAATTCTTTTCATGCTTCTTCAATTGTCTTGATGCATAAGCAATCACCTTCCGATGTTGCATCAATAGGCACCCCAAACCTATATCTGAGGCATCACAATATACCACATAACCTTTTGTTCCTTCTAGGAGAGTGAACATTAGCGCAGATGTCAATCGATTATTTAACTCCTGAAAACTTCGTTCACAAGCGTCAGACCACTAGAACTTAGTAGCTTTCTGTGTTAACTTAGTCAATGGTGCTGATATAGAGGAAAACCCTTCTACAAATCGCCTATAATATCCTGCTAGCCCCAGGAAGCTGCGGACTTCTGATGGTGTTGTTGGTCTCGACCAATCCTTTACTGCATCAATCTTTTGAGTGTCGACACTAATACCCTCGTCAGCTATCACATGGCCAAGGAATGCTACTGAGTTCAGCTAGAATTCACATTTGGAGAGCTTAGCATATAACTTACGGTCCTGAAGCGTCTGTAATACTATCCGCAAGTGCCCCGCATGTTCCGCGTCAGAATGAGAATACACTAAAATGTCATCAATGAATACAATCATGAACACATCAAGATAGGGCCTAAATACAGTATTCATGAGATACATAAAAGCTGATGGGGCATTTGTTAGCCCGAACGACATCACCAAGAACTCAAAGTGCCCATATCTTGTTCGGAAGATCGTCTTTGGAATTTCCTTCTCCTTAACCCTCACCTGATGATACCATGAACATAAGTCAATCTTGGAGAAATACTTGGCACCCTGGAGTTTGTCAAACGGGTCGTCAATCCTTTGAAGTGGGTACTTGTTCTTTATAGTAAACTTATTCAATTGTCAATAATAAATACACATACTTAACGACCCGTCTTTCTTCCGCACGAACAGGACTGGCGCACCCCAAGGTGAATTGCTAGGCCTAATAAAGACTTTATCCAGCAAGTCTTTAAATTGCGCCTTTAACTCTTGCAACTCTATCGGGGCCATCCTGTATAGAAGAATAGATATAGGTTGAGTGTCAGGAAACACATCAATTCTAAACTCAATCTCCCTTTCAGGAGGAAGAACTGTGAGTTCATCTGGAAATTCATTGACCACGGGGATAGATTGTAGAGTAGGAAGCTTCGCCTCTGCATCCCTAACGCAAACGAGATGATAAATGTAACCTTTTGAGAGCATCTTCCTTGCCTTAAGATAGGAAATAAACCTACCTTTTGGCGTAGCAATGTTCCCTTTCCACTCGATGACGGGTTCATCAGGAAATTGAAACCTAAGTATCTTCGTACGACAATCAACATTTGCATAGCATGAGGCTAACCAGTCCATTCCCATTATCACATCGAAATCAACCATTTCTAATTCAAATAAATTCGTCGAGGTTTCAAGACTACAAATCATCACTATGCAACCTCTATATAACCTTCTAGCAATAACAGAATCCCTTATAGGAGTAGATACCGCAAGTGGTTTACTTATCAATTCAGGTTCAACGCCAAACTTATTAGCCACAAAGTGTGTAACATATGATAATATACATCCCAGATCAATCAATGCATATACATCGTAAGAAAACACAGACAATATACCTGTAACAACATCTTGAGACGACTCAAGATCCTGTCGACCTGCTAGAGCGTAGGTTCGATTTTGAGCACCACTCAAACTCGGCACTGCACCTCTACCTCTACCATGACCTATCGACTGCTGAAAACCCCGTGCTGGAGGTCGAACTGATGAGGAAGAACCACACACAGATCCAGTTTGGTGAGCCATACCACCATCTTCTCTGTTAGGATAATCCCGCATCATATGGCCAGGCTATCTGCAAGAATAACACGCATCAGAACCTAGACGACATAGTCCAAAGTAGGCCTTTCCGTACTGATCACAACAGGGTGTTGGGGGTCTCGTCTGACTAGTATCCCTATGATATTGTGAGCCTCATGCCCGTGAAATCTAACCTGGACTAGAATAGCTAAATCGATCATACCGAGGCCTCTGAAATTATGGAGGAGCACTAGCTACAGGTGGCGCTGAACTCCTCGAAGACTGGGGCCTAACACTACCTCTGATGTCACGAAAATACCCTACAAATATCGCCTGCTTATGTTGTCCCCTATCCTGCTCCCTATCTGCCCTTTGCTGGCGCTTACGATCCTCTAGGGTCTGGGCATAAGCCTGAATACGGGAAATTTCCGTGCCCTCCACCAAGGAGGCTGTCGTGCACTCATTTATCAGATGTGGTCCCAACCCATACACGAACATATTCACCCTATCACTCATTTCGGCCACCATATGGGGAGCATACCTTGCTAAAGAATCAAACTGCATACTATACTCTCGCACATTCATATTACCTTGTCTAAGGTTCAATAACTTATCAGCTCTAGCTCGCCGTATCTCAACTGGAAAATAGTGATGAAGAAAGGCCTTAGAAAATTCCTTCCACACAGCTGGAGGGTCGTTCAGACTCCTGGATCTCTCCCAACTATCATACCAGAAACCACTAAATCCCGAAACCAATAAGAAGCCAACTCTACTGCCTCTGTATCTATAGCATGCATAACTCGCAGTGTACGATGAATCTGGTCAATAAAAGTATGCCGATCCTCCTTGGGGTCTGATCCAGTAAACACCGGAGGGTCTAGATTAATAAAATCACGAACTCTCGAACTATCTGGTTTATCAACAGCACCGGTATTCTGCCTCTGAGCCTGAGCATCTACCAAGCTAGTTAATAACTGCACTGCACTCCGCATATCCTGGTCTGTAGGGCCAGAAAGAGGAACTAGTGGTGCTGGGTGCCTCCTAATATTCTATGGATGAGACGGAGTAGATGAGGTATGAGATGGAATCTCACTTTGAGCCTCACTTTGGCCTGCTCTGGCTTGAGGCACCTGTATGGTACTCTCTCTTGTAGCTATATCAAGCCGTCTACTAATCGCTTGCTTCCTAGTCGAAGGCATCGCTGAAAGAAAACAAGGTTAATATTAGATACGAACTCTAAAGACTCAACTCTACGCACGATATAGATTCAGAAAGAAGGTAACAACCCTAGATGTCATGTAGTCTCATGATTATAAATGTGGTGCGCTACACATCCATAATCAAGACTCTACTAGACACGGCTCATAGACAACCCCTAGGACAGACTTGCTCTGATACCAAGTTTGTCACGACCCAAACTGGAGGATCGTGACTAGCACCCGGGCCATACTTGCCGAGCACCAACGTACATTTTATCTAACCTTCTTTATTATCTTTAAGGGCCGATGAGATCAATATAAATGGTAGATATGGATCATGAACAATAAAAAATGAAAGATAATGGCATGAAACTACATCACATGGGATGACAAGACTACTAAGAAACTACATATAAGATGAGCTACAACGCTGCCATGAAAGACTATATAACAAAAATTAGCCAACAAGGCATACCAACTAAACATGATTCGAAAACTGTCTATGAGCCTCTAAAAGAGCTTAAGTGATACAACATTGTCGGAAAAGGGCCCCGACATACCCATAATATGTAATAACAAAAATGCATACCAAGACCACGACAAGTCCGGAGAAAGGATCTTGCCAATAATTGCTGAACTGGGAAGCCTACTGTGGTGGGGGGGCTGTGTCTACCTGTCTACCAGGACCTGCAGCACGACATGCAGCATCCACAAATAAAAAGGACGTTAGTACAAATAAAGTACTAAGTATGCAAAGCAGGAAAGCATAAGTAAGAACAGTAATGTAAACAGGGATAGAGTATATACAACCTCTAACATATGCGTACCTCCGAGGGTTACTAACATGAAATGTGTGATACATACATATATATATATATACATAAACTTTTAAAACATACGCCTCTGTGGGCAACATCATTGATGCGAGGCTAGAATTCATGGTTTAACATGTTATATGCCCTACATTTTATGTGCGTTAATGATAAAAATACACTTTTTATATGCATAATAGAGTCTATTTCATGTGTAGGTGAATTTGAGATGGAAACCGAGCTAAATGGATGCTAATACATCGAAAATACGCTCAAGAGNTGTTAGCCAGGCGTTAGGGTCCAAACGCCTGACCTAGCCTGGCGTTAGCCAGGCGTTGGAGTCCAAACGCCAGCCCTAGCCTGGCGTTATCCAGGCGTTAGCCTCATAACGCCAGGCCCCTGTTTCGGTCAATTCCGAGTTTTGACAAGTTTAAGTGTTTCCCGGTTGGAATAGAAGTCTCCTACACGTTTAGGGTTTGTCCTAAACATATAAATAGACTCCTAAAACACAACTTAACGAGGATTGGAAGGCAGAAGAAGGATTTGAAGAGAATAAACCATTGAAGTGACAAAATATTGATTTCTACATCTTTTATTCATTACTTTGTAATTCAATTATGCAATTTATTTTGAGTTTGATTCTTATGAACATGTCTAGCTAACTTATTTAATCTAGGGTTTTGGTAGAACCCGTTGGGGATGAATTTATTGCGATNCCTATTTTTTCAACTACGTTCTTGTTGTAGTTAATTGAATGGCCATCAATTAGTTGTTCCTAATTATTATGTATCTAATTGAGGGAGAGTGCATAATTAGGTAGTTATTTGAACAACACCACTCTCGGAGTATAGACGAAAGTCATAACCGAGGGTTTAGAGGCTGGATTAGAGATAACGATACCTCGGGTGCAATCTAAAGTGAACTGTAATGCAATCTAGCTAGCGTAACTTGAGAGAGTGCGTCTAGTAAATTATCATAATTACTTGAGAGAGATTTGTGATAGATAGAGCGTTCATGATTGATAGAGATGACTAATTAAACTATAAGAAATATCCAAGGAAGAATTCACCAACGGGAGAAACCATTACCTTAGAACTTTATTATCATTGTTTACACTATATTGTTAGTTAATTGCTAGTTTATTATTTTGCTATTAGATTTAGTAAACATCACCACTTGATATTCAAAAGTCTAGAGAAAATTGATTAAGTAATAGTTTAGTATTTTAAAGACTTAATTGATACGTAAGTTCCATGTGGGATCGACTCTGGGCGTAATACCCCGGATTATATTTGTAGCTCCCGCTTAGTCTTCTACAAGGCATAGTTGAGCGTGATCAAATTTTGGTGCCGTTGTCGGGGAATTACCGGTATTATCAATTGAGTTGGAAGAAATACAAAATTCTGAAATATAGTCAATTGTCTTCAAATTTTCATTTTTACATTGAATGTTTGACGTTTGCTAACATGTTGTAGGTGCATGCCTAGAAACTCATCGAGGACTGGTGAAGTAATTGAAGCCTTATCAGACCTGGAGAAAGTTTTCAGGACCATAAACCGGACCAACCGGAAAAGCAAACATCAACCACAAATTGAACAAATTGAAACCGACATGAAAGATGCACATAACCGGAACAATGATGGGGATGGTGTGGTAGACCCAGTCGCTCAAATAGGGGAAGAGGCTCCTTTATATGACTGGGCACAACCGACAGCTGAGAATTTAGCCACATCAATACTGGATCCTCAGATACAGGCCGAGTCTTTTCAGATAACAAATAATATGCTACACCTATTGCAGAATAAAGGGCTATTCTCAGGGTCATACATCGAAGACCCTCAGCAGCATTTAAAGAACTTCCTGTCAATTTGCAAAACACAAAGGCAGCCAAACGTCACTCAGGAGGCAATAAAACTGTTGTTGTTTCCATTCTCAGTGACTGGCGCTGCCCAGACTTGGCTAAACTCACTCCCCATCAATTCCATTACCACATNAAGAAACCAGTTGAAACATTGCAAGAGACATAGGAAAGATTTAAGAGTATGCTGGTTATCTGTCCACATCATGGCATTCCAGAGGAAATGTTGGGGCAGCGGTTCTACATGTGTTTGGCTGATATTGTGAAAGCAAATGTTGATGCTTCGACTGGTGGCGCATTCCTGAGCAAAACGTGGAGAGAGAGTCAAATATTGCTTGATAAAATGGCACAGAATTCAGGATGGACAAGAAGGAATGCATCCATTACTCCTCTAGTTCATTCAGTGACATTCGATCCATCTAATACCATTGTAGAAAATGTAGCCACCTTGATAACACAAATGAGTATACTTACTAAGAAGGTGGAAGAATCGGGACAAAAATAGCAGGTACAGATCGTGGACACAACCAATGGGGCTTATGCACTACTTGCATTAGTTAACCACTTGGTAATCAATGGAATACAGAATTTCATCACCCTCCTTATACAGAAAATATGAATTATGTGTCAAATTATGGAAGCCAGAGACAAGGGGGGCAGAACTGGGGTCAGCAAGTTCAACCATATAGGCCACCTCACCAACATCAGAATAGTGGAAATATGGGTGTCAGGGGACCACAAGTTAATGCAACACCGTATCAGAAGCCACAAGGTTATACCCAGCAGAATCAACAACAATCATACTACCCTACTCAGCAACAACAAGGGGAAGGCAAGAAGATGGGTTTGCCAGGTTAGAAGCTATGATGCAGCAGGTAATTGGTTCAAATGCCAAAATCAGTGAAAGAGTAGATGTACATGATGCAGCTATTAAAAATATTGAAATACAGTTGGGCCAGATATCTATGGCAGTAAACAGTCGTCCTCCTGGAACTTTACCTGCAGATACTCAGGTAAATCCTGTGGACCAGGGCCCAAGGCAGCTGATGGCAGTGACTCTTCGCAGTGGCAGAGAGTTAAACTTAGAACTGGAAAGAGCTCATGAAAGCAGACAGGCCGAGAAGCTGGTACCCAGGCCAATTGAACTTGATGATTCAACAAACTTGACCAAGGCAACAGTGCAACCTAGTAAAGAAGAACCAAGTGCACAGAGTGAGACTGAAAAAGAAGTGGAGATGACTCAGAAGCCGGTAGTTGAGGTGGTGGCTGAGAAAGAAAAGTCCCAAATCACTGGGAACAAGAGACCGCCAGCTCCATTCCCACAGAGGCTGGCTAAATACCAAAAGGATGAACAGTACAAGAAGTTCTTGGACATGCTAAAGCAGATACAGGTAAATATTCCATTGATTGATGCATTGAAAGAAATGCCTGGGTATGCTAAAATGATGAAGGAATTGATGTCCAGAAAAGTTGACTTCCAAGATCTAGTTACTGTCACCCTTACTCAGAATTGTAGTGCGGTGGTGACGCATCCTATTGCTGAAAAGTTGTCTGACCCAGGGAGTTTTACGATTCCGTGTACTATTGGCAACTTAACTTTCACCAAAGGTCTATGTGACTTGGGGGCCAGCATTAATCTGATGCCGCTGGCCATATATAAACACTGGGGATAGGTAGAGCCAGGCCTACTTCCATGCTACTACAACTTGCTGATAGGACGGTGAAGAGACTGTCGGGTATTCTGGATGATGTATTGGCGCAAGTGGGGAAGTTTCTATTTCCTGCTGATTTTGTGATATTAGATTGCAAGGTAGATGAGGAAATTCCCATAATCTTGGGAAGGCCATTTTTGGCCACAGGCAGAGCTCTTATTGATTGTGAGACTGGTGAACTTAAGATGAGGCTTAACAATGAAGAAATCACTTTCAACGTGCAGAAATCTATGAGGAAACCTAGTGAGTTCGCCAACTGCTCTCTTATTGATGCTGTGAATGTGATCCCAGAAAAAGTTGATGTATCCTTGACTATTGGGGACCCTTTGGATGAATGTTTCAAGAGATAAGATGAATGGTGAAGAACTAGCAGATTGGGTGTTAGCACTTGAGGAAAAAGAGGAATGGAAACAGGCTCTCGAGTTTGATTCATTACATTTAGAGAAAAGTGAGAACCTGCTGGCCGAGCTATCTAGTGAAGAACCACCAAGGTTAGAACTGAAATCGGAGGATGCTGATGTGGCAGAAAAGATACTAGATTTAACCAAGGACTTTGATGATACATACTTTGTTGAATCTAGTGTCATTAATGTTGATGATGTGGGTACACAGTCCAACCATTTGTTCACATTGTGTTTGGATGATGATATGAAAATAAAGTTATCCTAACCACCTGACGAGTTGAGGGATAAAGAACAAGATGCCTGCATTCTTGAGTTCTTCTTGCCAGAAAATAAGGAGTACACATTTTGTCGAAAAGCCAAGAAACGCAGATTATTATAGGGTTTTATTGGGCCAGGCAGATTTGTTGCACCACCCCATGAGCATGATCATAGAGAAGAAGCAAAAATTGGGGTGCAATTCATAAGTTCAAAGTGGAGGCATAAAATGATTAAAGCATGTGCTCAAAGGAACATGCAGGCGAGATCAATGGATAGGATGTCAACACTATTGGACCAGGGAGTTTCTTACACCTTACTTTTATTTCTTGTTTTGTCTATAGGTGATGCACTGAGGACACTGCATGATTTAAGTGTGGGGTGTTGTACATAATTGTTGTGATTTGTTGTATGTATTAGTATTAGTAGTTTTAGTTTTTCTTGTTGGTAAGAGTTTTTATTTTTAAAATAAAAAAAAAACAGAATTTTTTTTTTTGAAATATGTGGACTCTTCCTGATGATGGATCTCCTAGACAGTTTTCTTGAGGCAAGTAAGTCTAACGAAAAGACCAAAAAGATTTTTTTGTTTTAGGTAGTGTAGTAATTCTCCCTTGGTTTTTCTTTGGACCACAGTTCTCTTCCAAGGGTTTTTAATTGAACCGGGTGTAGGTAGTTTTTAATTTTTAGGAGTAGAAATCATATGGTTAAGGGCTTAATAGTAGCAATATCTCGAAACGTGCTAATGCCTTGAGAATAGTCAGTACTTT
>ML429803.1:0-21550 GCA_005239525.1 Nicotiana knightiana
TATAATTAGAGAGCACTTGAAATAAAAATGATATCAATTTGAATAAAAATCTAGAAAAGAAAATTAAAGATAGAACTAAAATGTTTTGAAGGATTTAATATTTACTTTTAGTATTAATTTTAATTTATATATATGAGTATAGGGTCCGATGGGCCAGGCCGGGTTGGGTCATCTCGATTTTAATTGGATTATTATCTATTAGATTGGAAACAAAAATTAAAAAATCACAAAATAAGAAAATACTACTGAAATATTATATTTTTCGATCACTATGATTTTTGTGTGAGTTAGTAAAAGTTTTATATGATTTTTGTGTGTGATAACATAGTTATATGGCTTTGGTGAAAAAAATCCTTAGTTATATGATTTTTGTGTGAGAACACAAAGTTATATGACTTTATTGAAAAATAATCATAGTTATATGACTATTTGTGAAATTTACCCCCGCCTTAAATTGGATCGCTCAGTCCAGCTTAGCGCATGGAAGGGAAAGTCATTCTGTTAGGATAGGGGTCATGCCCTAGAAAGGTTTGAGGCAACAAGATCAATTGCTTCTACGCTATCTGCCAAGGGGAAATCCCGGTAAAGGGAACCCTAATCCCGAAAAGATATGTGGACTACATCCCGTGAGAGCCCTTTATTTGACTAATATACTCCTTTTTTCTTATCTTCACCATACCTTCATTTCAAAACTGGGAATGATTGACTGCAAGAAAATCCAATACCTTTTATCTATGTCCATGTCACTACTAGAAATTCGGTCAAAATCGACCGCGTTCACCGACCGACTTTGATCGGTCAAAAAATCGGCCTGAAAAATTGACCGAAGTCAGCAAGTTTTTAAAAATATTTTATTTTTCAATTTTTTACGTAACCGACTAACTTTTGGTTGGATTTTTTTTGGCGCAAAAATGCGGGACTATTTTGCATCCCGCGAAATTTATTTTTCAAGAACCTGTCCAACTTTGGTCGATTTTTCATTTAAATATTGTCACACCCCTTTTTACCCCCGCAAAAGAAGATATGTGTTATCGTGGATTGTGGGTTAAAAGTTTTTTCATTTAAAGTGACAAATTCGAGTAGGGATTATTTTATTTACAGAGTCTCCACTTGGAATTGATTTTGGGTGTTCCAAGTCACCTTTTATTTGAATCCCTAGTCAAAGGAAGATTTGACTCTTTTATTATTGGTCTACAAAAATAAAATTCGGGTAAGAATGGTCTACAAAAACAATGTCCGGGTAAGAAATTCTGTTAAACGGGGAGAGGGTACAAGGCAATCCCCGAGTCTTGTGGTTGTAACATGGGCACTTTATTGACTACATTTGGCTTTAAATTAATTTTGAATAAACTACGCTTTATTTGATTTTCATGTTTTGCATATGTCCGCCTTTATTGTTGATGACTTAATTGATCTCAAACTAGGACGAGTATCCCCGACCCTTGCTTACACTAACCAAGACGAGTATCCCCGACCTTAGTTCCTGCGTCGTACCTAAAATTGGAGCCAACTCGAACTTAATTAAATAACAAAGTTTTAATTTATTTAAATGAGTTGAAACAAGACGTGTCCTCACGAACTTGCCATTTTTTTTATGTCTTTATTACGAAGCGGGTCTTCCCGACATTGGTTAAGACGAAATTATTTATCTTCAAGCCTCTGAGTTAGTCATGAATATTTGTGATCGAGTGATTAATTTACTTTAACTATAAAAAGAATCTCTCTTTTTTTAATAAGTAATTACTACAAAAGAGTCAAATTTTAAGAATTAGTCTGACTAAACTAACAATTAAAGATTAACTCCAACTATGATATTATGGGCAATGAGATGTTTATTAGCTGCTACATAAATGTTGGGCTAGCAGCTTATTTGAGGAAAATATGGGCCTCAACTCATTAATTGGCTTTGGCCAACTATTATTTAAAGAAAAAGAATGAACTTCATGTTAAAGGGGTGTGCTAGCTTGCCTTGAACGAGAATGGGCCAGCAAGTCAGCTCATTGGGCACTTGTTCTTGTTGTCCCAATCCTATTAATTTCTAACATTCAAATAACAACCCTAATCTCAAAAATTGACCAACCTGTATTGTTTGTGTATCTTAAGTAAACTCCAATTTTCACAAAACCTAAAAAACTTTACTAAAAGAGTCAACAACATAAGTATGAAAGTCAAGAAAGGAACAAATATTTACTGCTATAGTGGAGTAATAGAACGGATAATTAAGGACCTTTTGAAAATATACTTCCAATAAAACTTCCAACAAAGAGAAGGGTAAAAAACCTACACCAAATGTGGTTCTTTTTCACACACACAAAAAAGACCAACACATTCTCTTTATTTAGAAAAAATCTTCATTAAGCTTTGACATTTTCCTTTTCTAGAACATGATCAAGTTTGTCATGAAATATTACTCAAAGTCTAACAGAGAAATACTAAGAAGCCAAAAATAAAAAAAATAGCAAAGTCAAATGTTCAACATTATGATCCCAAGCATGATTTCAAGATTGAAATATCAACATCCGTCCATATTGCAAATTTCCTTGAAGATGCTTCAAATAAATCTAAACATGCTCAAATATTTACCAATTGCTATTAAAATCTGCATTACAAAGGATGAAGAATTACATGAAATGCTGAAATACAGCAGTACAGTAGCAAAAATTTAACAACGGAAACATCAGGAAAAGCAAGGAGAAATAGCAGCCAAAACAGAACAACAACAGTCGTAAAGAGACACTGAAAATCGGGCAGTAATGAAAACCCAGAAACGCAACAACTTTCGAAGGAGAAAGAAACTAAAAACGACTTCAAGAACTATGTATATCCTAGAAGATTTTTTACTCTCTGGAAAATATCATTCAAAGTTCTCAAATTTTTCGTTCTTTTAGATTGTAAAGATGTTTTCTCCGTGTTCTTAAAATATGAAAGGAGCAGCCCTTAAGTAAGCAAAGAAAGTCACTTTTGGACAACTTATGGTTCCCCAAAAGTCTGTCCAAAAGTACTGACTTTTGTTCACCAAAAGAATACTCAAAAGACTCACTTTTGTGTGGGAAAAACTGTTCAAAAGAGGAAAGGACAGTCCTTCAACAACTATGGCAGAAGCATGGGGTAAAAGGGAGTATTTCAGCCACCCTAACACTAGAAGTTAGTTGCTAATGTACCCCAATACATGATTACTCGTCTACTATTTAACTTTTAAATAAATCAGTACCAACCATGTTATTCAAACCAAACTAAGATAGAAAGAACACATATCTATACTCAACAAGTGAACTAATAATCAACTAAGAGAAACCCAGAATCTAATGACTAAAATTAACAAAATGATGCATTGATTAATGAAGACATTCATGAAACTCACGATCTTAAACAAACACAAAACCAGAAACACTAAACATGAAATCGAGACTCAAACGACTAACACAAAGCAAAAACATATTAACATTGAGGCAAACTAGAATAATTAGTTAAGTTAAACAAAAAAATAAAAATAAGAAACAAGATTAAGAGCTAACTAAAACGATTGCTGGTAAATTTACACTACAAAGAAACTACGATAAAACAATGGTGCAACAAAAATTTGAAACATGGATGAAAAGATTTGAGTTCAAGTTTATACTAATTTCAGAGGCATGTGTGGCCAAATAGATCAACGAGAACATGCCGGGGGGCCTCGGGCAGCGGTTGTCCGACCTTGAAACGCTCGTTTCATTGCGGTAGACGTTAAATTCAATGAGTTCAGCATCATACTACAAAGAAACGAGTGTTCTTGGGTCATGGCTAGGCTAAAATAGAGGAGAAGTGGTATGACAATGGTGTGGCAATGAGGCGGGACAGTGGGGTGGTCGTCGGAGGTGGCTGGCAGGCGGCGGTGCATTTTTTGGGGTGAAATTATAGGGAAAGTACACGTTTATATAGGTTTTGTGGAGTTGGGTGTCCGTATTTGTCACGAATTTGAGAAAGAAAAGAGGAAATTTTGGGTGGCTAGGGTTTCAGATTTTGCCAGATTACTGGAGTTTAGAGAGGATTCAGGGATTTGGGATTTGGATATGGAAAGAGGAGGAAGAGACAAGGAGATGGTGAATAAATGGGGTTGATTGGAGATGGTCTGCTGCCGGTGGGCGATTTTCGGCCGGCGGAGCCACCGTAGGGTGCGACAGAGAGACAGAGAGATGAGAGAGTGAGGAGAGAGGAAGAAGAAATGAGAATAGGGAAACATGGGGCCAAATTTCTGATCTTGAGACCTTACACACATGGAGTGGAGAGTTAATTGGAAACCTTAGATCAAAGTGATATGAACAGATGAGATTTAATCTCACTTCACTTATCAAAACGACGTAGTTTTGAGGCGTCTCTCATACCACAAACCATGACTCTAATGAAAGCATTTTTCAAAAAGATGACCGAACCTTGCTTCCGAGGTTGCCTACATATCCTTGGCTATAAAGGAATCAGGTCGGTGTAGTTCTAAGAAAATTTTGTAGCTGGGACTATCAAAAACTGGAGTTAAGACTGTTGCTGCTACTGTTGTTGTTTTTACTGTTACTTGTTGCTTAGATCAAAAGAAGAAGAGAACTACATATTCCTACAAGCTAAGAGTTACAAAATTCCTATCTATCTGTCTTCTGGAGTCAAATCTTGATTCTTGACTTTCTCGCTTGTGTTGACCTTAGATTGGATCTTGATTTTCTTTGAAGAAAAGATTATGACTCAATCTCGATTGCTTGCTTTCTGGATCAAAAATTGAGAAGATGAATCTTGACAAAATGGGTTGCTGACACATTGTCAAAGTTAACTCCAACTATCCTGTGATCGTCCTTCTGATGATAACTGAAACTGCAAGCTCCGGTAGTCACAACATGTGCTCTACGGCAGGGCATGCAAAGCCATCAAAGACGAACAAAACGAACAAAATCTTTTTGCTCCAGTTTGGACTAGGAAAATTTTGTGAGTTATCAGCAAAAAATAAACTATATAATTTAGTGAAAGGCAGACAAAAACAGTAGTATAAACAAGCTGAATGGGATAAAATTTGTAACAAGGGATTGTGTACTCTACGTTACCAAGATGATATGTAACCAGGTGTTGATACCCTGTATTATTGAAAGGGAAGGTAACCAGGGTTGGTACCTTGTATTACTAAAAGGCATTGTAACCAGGGATTGGCACCCTGTATTACTAGAGAGGAATGTAACCAGGGGTTGGCACCCTGTATTACTGAGAAGGAGTGTAACCGGGGGTTGGTACCCTGTATTACTGAAAGGAGTGCAACCAGGTGTTTGTACCCTGTATTACTTAAAGGAGTGTAACTAGGGGTTGGCACCCTGTATTACTGAGGAATGGTGTAACCAGTGATTGGTACCATCTAAGTTAAGCTACGTAAAACACCCTAGCGAAAGTACTTCTACCACGAATTATAAGTTGGATCCCCCGGGGCGAAAAGGTTCTACCTGAATTGAGCTACGTAAAACAGCCTGAGCAAAGAGTGGTTCTACCCAAAAATATCAGCTGGATCCACCTAGGTCAAAAGGTTTCACCCGGGTTAAGCTACACAAAACAAATTGAGCGAACAATACTTCTACCCGGAAATATTAGCTGGATCCCCCTTGGCGAAAAGGTTCTACCCGGGTTAAGATACACAAAACAACCTGAGCGAAGAGTACTTCTACCCGGAACTATGAGCTGGATCCCCTAGGCCAAAAGGTTCTTCCTAAGTTAAGCTACGTAAAACAACCTGGGTAAAGAGTACTTCTACCCGGAACTATGAGTTGGATCCCTCTAGGTGAAAAGGTTCTGCCTTAGTTAAGCTACATAAAACAACCTGAGTGAAGAGTATTTCTAGCTGGAACTGTGAGCTGGATCCCTCTAGGCAAAAAGTTTCTGCCTTAATTAAGCTACGTAAAACAACCTGGGTGAAGAGTACTTCTACCTGGAACTATGAGCTGGATCCCTCTAGGAGAAAACGGTATGCCTGAGTTAAGCTACGTAAAACAACCTGGGTGAAGAGTACTTCTACCTGGAACTATGAGCTGGATCCCTCTAGGAGAAAACGGTATGCCTGAGTTAAGCTACGTAAAACAACCTGAGCAAAGAGTGCTTCTACCCGGAACTATGAGCTGGATCCCCCTAGGCGAACGGTTCTACCTGAGTTAAGCTATGAAAATGGGAGGTGTAAACATTAGTGATGAATGCTGAAAATAAAAGAAAAATGGAGATTTTAAGAAGCTTACGTTTGGTGTCATTTGTCCTTTGAGAATCGCCATTCTGCACTTCTTTGTTCCTCCTTCAAACAAAGAAAAATTTGTGAGTTTTCAAAGTGGTGGTTGGTTTGTGGCCTTGATGCCCTGTTGTAGTTTGAATTCACATCAACTCCGCTGTTGAAGAACTGATTCTATCAGTGTGGTACTGAGGTGCTCGGATACTCTGTTTTGTATTCTGGAGACGTTGTTTTTCGACGTTGCCCATGACTGTTTCATACTCGGATGTCCATGGTACCGCTAACCCTTGTCTCTAAGTCAAGGCAATTTTTCCTTTTAAAATTAAACTTAGTTGTCTTTCATCCAGTACCAGTTTGTACCCGTAGTGCTTATCAACTTTTCTCATGAAGCAGGTCTTGCTTAGGAGACCTTTTCACTTTCTTTGAGACACTTTGTTCGCCTTATCAAATGAGTCACAGATGTATTTGCCTTCGTCAATGCCATATATGCCCCAAATTGTGCTCGATATTACGGGGAAACTGTAGCCAGTTTTGCAGACATTTCTTTGCTTCGATTTTGATGCAATATAAGACCGAAGGGTACTCAAAGAAAAATTATGGGTAAAAATAGAAGAATAATTGAAAATAGAATTGTGCTTAAACAAAAGGTGTCCCTTTCTGGGAAAGGAATATGGAAACTTATCTGGAGGTATGTGACAACTTCAATGAATCATAACATGCATTTTGGATTGGACGCATGATCTTTCTAAGCTGTCTAATTCTCAAAATACATCGCAAATGTTCATCTTGAAATGGTCTTGGTATTGCCCATGCAGGGGTATCGAAGACCCTCATTCTGCTAGTAGCGCCCTTTGCGGGTTTTCGCTAACTGACAACTCTCATTTCCCTACTCATTGTTGCCTTATGGTGCCTATTTGAGTTTTCACCAATAAGATTCTCTCATTTCTCTGGTCACTGTCTCCTTACAATGCCCATACGGGTTTTCACCAATACGACTCTCTCATTTCTTCTTCTTCTTTTTCTTCTTTTTTTTCAACTAAGATACGACATACGGAAGGTTTCCCAATGCCCCTGGGGACTTGAAATATTCTCAAAGATCGATCAAAAGTTCTTAACAGGGAAAAGGTGTAGAGAACCTTGAACTGAATTACAACTTTTGGAACCGTTTCTAAAGAAAAACCGAAAAATAAAACAAACTGCTGCCCCAGTTTTGGAGTATTGGGAATATGGATTTTTTATTGTGATGGGACCGAACCCAGGGTAAGGCTGCTTACGTATCCTTTCAGAATCAGGTCGGGCGCAGTTCAATAACTCAGAAGATTTGTTGTTTGGCTTCTTTTTTTATCTTTTTTTTGTTGCAAGTACACACGTTCCAAAAACTGAAAAACATAGAAGACAAATACAACTAAAAAGAGTTAACAAAAGGGTGACACCTATTTGGAATAGCGAGCAATGATAGACTTCATCATCTCGATCAAAGAAAATTGTGCGCAAAAGTTCCACAGTGGGTATATATCAGAAATAATATCTTTTGGCTGCATTTGCGTTAATAGTCATGTCTGGTACCCGTCCTTCTTCATCTACCAAGTGCAAAGCCCCTTTTGGTAACACTTTCTTGATGATGTAAGGTCCTTGCCAGTTTGGGGCAAACTTTCCTATAGTTTCTACTTGTTGTGGAAGAATGCGTTTCAGAACAAATTGGCCTACCTCGAACTGCCTCGGACGCACTTTCTTGTTGTAAGTGCGTTCCATTATTTGCTGGTATAACTGGTCAAAGCACACTGCTGCTATCCGTTTTTCATCAATCAACATTAGTTGTTCTAATCGGATCTTTACCCATTATGTATCTTCAATCTCCAACTCGACAACAATCCGAATAGAGGGAACTTCAACTTCAGCCGGTATTACAGCTTCCGTTCCATTATACCAACAGATAAGGAGTTGCACCGATAGATGTGCGAGCAGTCGTGCGGTATCCCAAAAGGGAAAAATGCAACTTTTCATGCCATTTTCTGGAACCTTGGATCATCTTCCTAAGAATCTTCTTGATGTTCTTATTCGCCGCTTTAACGGCTCCATTGGCTTTTGGCCGGCAAGGGGTAGAATGGTGATACATAATTTAAATTGCTCGCATACCTCCTTCATCAAATGACTATTTAGATTGGTTGCATTGTCAGTGATAATGTTCTTTGGGATACCAAAGCGACAAATGATGCTGGAATGACCAAAGTATACCACTTCTTTCTTGGTGATTGCTTTGAAAGTGACGGCCTCCACCCATTCGGTGAAGTAATCAATTGCAACCAAAATGAATATATGCCTATTTGAATTGGTGACAAAAGGCCAAGGAGAGGACATGGGATGCAACTCCGAAGGTGTACAAGTCAATCAAGTCACCATGAATCTGGCATTGGTGACACTTGCGCACAAAACTGAAGCAATCTCGCTCCATGGTAAGCTAATAATACCCTACCCGCAGAATCTTATTCGCCAAAACATATCCATTCATGTGAGGTCCACACACACCCGAATGCACTTCGCTCATGATCCGCTCAGCTTCTGTGGCATCTATGCATCTCAACAAGTTCAAATCTAGGGTCCTTCTGTAAAAAATTTACCCATTCAAGAAGAAACTGACGGCGAGCCTCTTTATAGTTCTTTTTTGATCTCCCTTGGCATGCTTTGGGTATTCCCAAGTTTTCAGGAATCATTTTATGTCATGATACCATGGTTCACCATGTGGTACTATCTTAATAGTGTTGCAGTAACCGTGTTGATTCCGAACTTGGATTTCCAATGGATCAATATGAGTGTTGCCTAGATAAGGGAGTATCGAGGCTAAGGTAGCCAAGGCGTCAACTAGCTCGTTGTGAAACCTGGGAATGTACCTGAACTCGATGGTTTTGAATCTTTCGCTCAGGTCTTTCACACAGTGTCTGTATGGAATAAGCTTGATGTCACGAGTTTCCCGTTCTCCTTGGGCTTGCCGGATAAGCAAGTCAGAATCTTTCATAACCAATAGTTCATGCCCATCCAGATTGAGGGCCATTTTAAGACCCATGATACAAGCTTCGTATTCTGCCGTATTATTGGTACATAAGAATCTAAGTCGGGCCGTTGCAGGGTAATGTTATCCAATAGGTGAGATAGGGATTGCCCTGATACCAACTCCTTTGATATGGACAGCCCCATCAAAATACATTTTCCACACGTGGCTGTCATGCGGAACTACTTCCTCTATTGAGTTGACCTCTTCATATGGGAAGTATGTGCTCAGTGGCTTGTAATCATCATCAACTGGATTCTCTGCCAAATGATCTCCCAAACGCCTCTTCTTTCATTACAATGTGAGTGACATAGACGATATCGAACTCTGTGAGCGGAATCTGCCATTTTGCGAGCCTACCCGTGGGCATTGTCCTTTGAAATATGTACTTCAAAGGATCCATTCTTGTTATGAGCTAAGTAGTGTAGGACAAGAGATAATGCCTCAGCTTCTGAGCGACCCAAGTCAAGGCACAACATGTCCTTTCTTAAAGGGTGTACTTAACCTCATAATTGGTGAACTTCTTGCTCAAATAATAGATTGCATGTTCCTTTTTGCATGTTGCATCATGTTTCCCCAGAACGCATCCAAATGAATTATCCATTACTGATAGATATAAAAACAAAGTCCTACCAGGTTCAGGTAGGACGAGTACAGGGGGTTTTGACAGATAATCTTTGATCTTGTCAAAAGCTTTTTGGCTATCATCCATCCACTTGATAGCAGCGTCATTTTTCAACAACTTAAAGATGGGCTCGCACGTGGTTGTGAGCTGAGCAATGAACCTACTGATGTAGTTCAACCTCCCGAGCAAACTCATGACTTCCTTTTTGTTCTTCAGAGGTGGTAAATCTCGAATGGACATTATCTTAGATGGATCCAATTCGATGCCTCTCCGACTGACTATAATACTGAGGAGTTTCCTAGATGGAACCCTAAATGCACAATTGGCTGGATTAAGCTTAAGGTCATACCTTCGAAGCCGTTCAAAGAACTTTTACAAATTGCGCACGTGATCAGCCTGTGTCTTTGATTTTATGATGAAATCATCGACATATACTTTGATCTCTTTGTGCATCATGTCGTGGAAAATGGTGGTCATGGCTCTCATGTAAGTTGCCCATGCATTCTTCAAACCGAATGACATGACCCTGTAACAATAAGTACCCCATGGAGTGGTGAATGTGGTCTTTTCTGCATCATCCTCTTCCATTAGAACCTGGTCGGACCTAGCATAGAAATCCACGAACGACTGTATCTCATGCTTTGCGCAATTATCTACGAGAATGTGGATGTTTGGCAAAGGAAAATTATCCTTTGGACTTGCTTTGTTTAGGTCTCTGTAGTCAACACAGACTGTAGTTTTCCATCCTTCCTTGGCACATGCACAACATTTTCCACCCAGGTGGTGTATCGGACAGCTCTGACCACGTTGGCGCTCAACTGCTTCATTATTTCCTCTTTGATTTTGTCGCTCATGTCCGTTTTAAATTTTCGTTGCTTTTGTTGGATTGGTGGAAAATCAGGATACGTGGGAAGCTTATGAACCACTGGATCTAAACTTAAACACAGCATGTCATCACAAGACCAAGAAAACACATCTCTGTATTCAAATTAAAGTTGAGTCAAGGCATCTCTGGGTTTTTTTTCCAGTGTGAATGCTTATCTTTGTCTCTCTAACATCTTCATGATTTCCAATATTAATGGTCCCAGTTTCATTGAGGTTGGGTTTATACTTGTTTTCAAATTGTTCCAACTCTTTTTTTATTTCCTCAACAACCTCATCTTCGTTACATTCTACCTCTTGATGCATCATTTCGAAATGAGACAGCTTTTTAAGATCTAGGAATGAATTCCGCATGCATGTCATGTTATTAAAGTCGGCATTAACAAAACAAGAATCCTTCCTTATGGGGAGAGGAGTTGCTTCCCAATTGTTGAGCATGGTTTCTGGGCCAATTAGTTGCATATCGGCACGACTAGTTCCTTCATCAGCCTGGATCATATTCACTTCAAAAAACATTTGGCTGAGTCCATGGCAAATTTTATCAATGTTTGCCTGTGCCGAGGAATGTTGACTTTCTAGGAGTCGTGGCTTGACAAAAGTGTAGAAAATGTGAGAGATAGGTTGTTGCAAGACCCATCCATGCTTTTTTACGGTGCTTGGCTTTGTCTTCGTCTGCTTGTGTTGACCTGAAGCCTAAACCAAAAGGTACCGTGGTTACTGAACGGAGAAATGGGCTCCGAAATTCCTTGCAACAATTCCCCCAAGCCTTTTCCTGGCTCATAACCTTGCCTCAGCATAAGTGCAGTCACCATTATTGATGTGGAAGAAAGACAAGGATGCATAATGGACTTTCCTTCCTCAACATGGCCCACAACAACCACTTGAAAAGCCTAATAGACAATAGACTCACACCCTTTCTTGGCCTGAATACAGGGGATTAACGGGTCTTTATAAATAGACGACTTGTCTTCCCCATGAACAATAATCTCTTGCCTGTCATGTTCTAATTTTAGCATCTGATGCAAGGTGGATGGCGCAGCTCAGGCTATGTGGATCCATGGCCTTCCAAGAAGAAAGTTATAAGACGTATCCATGTCTACTACTTGGAAGACAATTTCAATGTCAACCGGCCTAATCGTCATGGTGAGGCTGATCTCCCCAAGGGTATCTCACGCTGAGCCATCAAAAGCCCGTATGCATACATTGCTGGGTCGGATTCTGTTTGTATTGATCTTCATGCTTTGCAAGGTGGAGAGAGGTCATAGATCTATGCTAGAGCCACCATCAACCATGACTCGCTTTACGTAGTGCCCCCTCACATTTAGCAGTCAAGTGTAAAGCCCTGTTGTGCTCGGCTCCTTCTTCGGGGAGTTCATCATCAGTAAAGGTGATTCTGTTCACCTCAAAAAATATGTTGGCCATTTTCACTACCTGATTCACTGTGGTCTTCTCTCAGACATGTGCCTCATTAAAAATCTTGATTAGCACACGAGCATACTCTTTTGAATATATGAGCAGAGATAATAGAGAAACTTGGGAAGGAGTCTTTCTCAGCTGGTCAATGATTGAGTAATCCTGAACTTTCATCTTTTTCAAAAACTCTTCTGCCTCTTCTTCAATGATCGGTTTCTTTATTGGCAATTGGCCTTCTCTGTTTTTCTTGGACTATCAACTCTTCTGGAGAGTAACACCTCCCTGATCAAACCAAACCTCCAGTTTCCCCCACTTCTTCTATGATTTCCTTGCCTTTGTAAGTCATCACAGTTTTGTTGTAGTTCCAAGGAATGGTTTTCATGTTCATCACAGGGGGTTGCATGACAGGTTTGATTGTGATTGGTTCTATTATACCCTTCGT
Source organism: Nicotiana knightiana (assembly GCA_005239525.1). Taxonomy (NCBI): domain Eukaryota; kingdom Viridiplantae; phylum Streptophyta; class Magnoliopsida; order Solanales; family Solanaceae; genus Nicotiana; species Nicotiana knightiana. The sequence goes on from ML429803.1 coordinate 12,626, forward strand.
ACCACTCTGATTCTACTCTGTGTTGGGGTAGCCTCCAAGGACATACAACCTTGGGCTTGGAAAATTGGAGCGAACTTCCAATATCGAGACCTTGAGAACAAATAAAGTTACCTTTTCTATGCTCGGGGCGCCTTTCACAATCAGCGGCACATCTCGACTTGGACCGACTTCCAGTTTTGTTCCCTCTTGAATCGTCCTGCTGTCATTTCTGCTCGACCAGTCGGCATGTATTCTTGATCTCGGCCAATCATTCCCAAAAAGTGAACATCATTGTGTACTGACAAGGGGTTGTTGGTCACATTAGGAGGGTCCTTGTCATTTGTCACTACAATCAGTTTTTCAGCATATAGTCTTTCTATGGCTCTTTTCAGAGTCCAACAGTCATCAGTGATATGCCCCGGGATTCTGAACGATATTCACATCTAGCATTTGCTTGAAATACATGTGAATCAGGATGCATATGGTGGGCAGCGATGGGTCCAACCACGCCTATTTGCTTCAGCTTCTGGAATAGACTAGAGTATGATTCAACCTACAGAGTGATTTTTTCTGCCGGTCGCTGCTCTCGACCATAATACTGTCTGGGACGAGCATTGTAGGGTGCCCGAAAATTTTGCTGCTAAGGTCGGGGGATCCGTGGAGCTAGTTCTCGTACTTGCTGATTGGGAGGCCGAGCATAGGATTGAGGAATTGGTGGAGGATAATAATGTTGAGGGTAGCTGGATTTCCCCTAATGAACTTGCACTTAAGGGTGTGATGCCCCTCTTTGAACTTCCCTGGATCTCGAAGTCACCATGGACCCTTCATTTCTCTTCTTTCTATTTTCCAAGCTTCCCGACCCATTTTGGACAGCTTGGGTAGTGGCTTTGAGAGCAGCTTGACTTACAATTCTGCCAGTCTTGAGGCCACTTTCGACCATCTCCCCTATTTTGATTGCTTCAGCAAAATGTCTACCCATTGCGGACATCATGTTCTAAAAGTAATCAGGAACTTGAGCCTCCAGAAAAATAGTGATCAACTCGTGGTTATTCATGGGTGGCTTGACTCTAGGCGTTTGATCCCTCCACTTGCTTTCATACTCCCTAAAGCTTTCAGTCGGCTTTTTCTTCATATTGAACAGGGAATTGTGATTTGGTGCAATATCTATGTTGTACTGGAATTGTTTGACGAAGGCCTTTCCCCAAAATAAACCATCAGTAATTCTTCTTTTCCACCTGCACCCCTCAGCTGGTTGTAGTACCTTTTCAAGTGGGCGATAGGGTTGTTGTGTCCATCATACTTCTCAAATTTTGGGGTCTTGAACCCTAGTGGTAAATGGATGTGAGGGAACATGAATAGATCACTGAACGATACACTTTTGTGACCACCTAGTCCCTGTGTGTTCTTTATGTTCTGTTCAAGACTTTTCATTTTCCTGTCCATCTCACCTGGCTCGCCCTTCTTTGCACGCTTTTCATTTTCCACTGGTAACTCGTACTGAGGAGTATGATTGTATGAAGCCAAGACCCTGAAAACCATATTTGGAGAGTAGTATTGGCTATCTTAAGCATGAGATGGTGGCTCGTTGTTTGGCCTTATCACAGGAGCTAGTGGCGGGATTGTATATACCGGTGCTCCAAACACAACAAGAGGGGTGTTCCTGTCCGGTGCAGCTAAAGGTCGCACATTAGAGGTACCATGGGCGGCATGGAAGCTGTAGTTTTCCACATACCCTGGTGGTAGAATGTGATCGCTCGTTGCATGGAGCGGTGGTTGAGTAGCCAGGGGTATGGTGGAAGCTCCTTTTGAGGGACCCTGAGGCGGAGGCTGATCGGAGACCCAAGCCTGATATATATATCAGACAATGGTTGTTTTAATCTTCTTACTTCCTCCGACTCTTGCTCAACTGACTGACCATGGGGGTCGTCACTGACCAACTATATTTCATAATTATTACCCATCGGTACCTTTCCTTTAGATCTGGTGAAGTAATGATGTGTTGTCAGATTCACCACAAACCAACCACCTTAAGCTTACTATATAAGAGATAACAAACGTGTTAGGGTTAAGCATTTTACATATATGAATCACACGTAATATGCCATGTTCCTAACATTGTCAGCATTTCTAACATTCTTTTGGAAGGCTTCATGTTTCATCCCGACTTATAAGGCTGGTGCTTATTGATGCTCTAAAGTAATTTTTTTTTTCTCTTTCTCATTTTTTTCGCTTTTTTTTTCGCTCGCCTCATTTTGTTCCCTGATTTTAAACTCATTGAAATATTTTGATCGAACCTTTTAGAGGTTGCCTACGTATCATGTTGCCGCATGAATGAATATATTATGTAGTTCAGGGAAATGGCCATTTTGTTATTTCTTTTTACAAAACAAACATCTTTTAGGTTACAAAATCTTTTTCATTGATTTTGAATTTTTTTTATACAAGACTCAATAACAAGAATTACATAAAGATAACCATTTAAACAAGACTAGTTTTGACTCAAACAGAATTTTTAAGACAAAAGGGAAAATAACAAGACTCAAAACAACAAAAGACTCTCACAGACTTAAAGACCTCAAAGAAACAGTCAAAGTGGACTGCCAACTTAAAAAATATCTTCAGGAGAATCCACCAGCATTATTGTAGTTATGGAGCTTATTCCTGCGGCTGACCCTAATGTCGCGGTATATCCTCTCTAAATCTTCAGATATGTGACGGGCGACTTTCAATGATACTTCAGCAAATCGCTCAGGTGTCATTCCCTGGAAACTCTTGCAAGCTCGGGAGGTATATGTGGCTACCTCGAGGGTCTTTCCAATAATGTGCTCCTAAGCCAAATGCACCTCTTGATTTTGCTGACCACGAGTTTTTGCTAGATCCAACACATCATGCTCGCGCTCCAAGGCCATATCTCTCTGGAATCAAACTTCTAGTGACTCCCCCTCTAACCGATTGATCACCTTTTGGTAGTGATGTCTTTCTATTTCAAACTAGGGGATATGTCGCGCTTTACTTCATTTAACTCCCTCTAACTGATCCCTTAGACCTTGGATTAGTGGAGCATAACTCATGCGCTCATGTTCATGGACTACCCTGAACTAGTCTTCTCTCTCTTCCTATTGCTGAGAGGTTGTGAATATGTTCTTCTTCTGAATTTGGGCTCTAAGTGGTTGCTTCTCTCATGCCCACTGAGCTTTCTCTTTCTCAAAAGCATCATATAGCAGATCCCTGTCTACTTTAACGATGCCTAGCTCTTCTTGTAGTGCTCTGAAGGCAGATTCATAATCTCTTTTCATCTCTTCCATAGCCAGCCCAACTCTATTTTGAATCTTACTCTCCCACTCTGTGGTGCTCTTCACGACTGTCCCCGGTCTATCTGCGGGAGCATCTTAATTATAAAACCACTCAAGATAAGAAGGATTCAGCTCACCCCGTTCTCTATCTTCCACCATAGTGCCACACTCGAGTATCTTAGTGCCATTCCAAACATGTGGAGCATAAGCTTCATGAATGGGATCCTCTGATGTTGCTTCCCAGATAAAGTTTTCCATAGCCTCTACCGGGGGCACTATCTGCTTATGACCCAACTGATGTAGAACTCTCATGGGAGCATATGGCTGATAACCTCGAAGCCCCATCAAGATCAGAAACGGACGGCAACATGACTTATATATGACATATTATGCGGTGAACCAAAGATAGTTCCATGTAATCTGATCATCTGTTAAGGAGTGGAGATACTCTCTCCAATCATTGACACTTTCTGGAAAACTGCGAATCTCCAACTCACTTTTCAATCTAGCATTATACTGGCGAACAGATTGCCCTAGCAAGTACGGTGGTCTACCTGATAAGGACGACGAAAAGATGATCCATGAACCGCATCTGGAGCATGAGGTTGCAACCTTCAAAGAAACTGTTTCCTTCCCAACACATGGTCAAGGAACAAAAGATATCTGCTAACACCATAGGAAGAATGGAGGAATGTTTTCTTTTCATGATGGCTGTGACTATCTCAGATAACCGAATGTTTATCTTCGATCCTCTCTTGGGAAGACCATGCACCCCAAGAAAGCTACAATGAATGCTTTCGGACCATGTTCTCGCCATGTGTGTTGGTTTTGCTTATTCACAAGCTTCGTCCCATAGTCTAAGAATCCCCCTTCATGTATGTACCTGTCATACAAGAATTCTAGGCCGACCTGTTCTTGGGCCACATGTGCTATCTCGGGGCGGCTGATTCACATCTGGTAAAAATATTCTGATACATGGAACGGGTAAGAAAAAATAAATTTTTTTTTTACGAAAAAAACCCATTTGATACTTCACAAAAAAAAAGCTATAAGGTTGACTTGGCAAAAATGGCCAAAACAAGGGACGACACTGCAAAAGCAAAATGACCATTACCATGAAAATAGCCCTTGGACACTTCCGAGGAAGGTTTAAAGCTTGTCCAGGCAAAATGGTCAAAAATAAAGATGAAATGGTAAAAGGTGTTAAAAATGAGAAAAGTAACCATTATGTACGGACATAGCCCTCCGGCACTTCTGAGGAAGGTTTTAAGGCTATTTTGGCAAAAATGGTTCGACATAAGGGAAAAATGGTAAAATATTAGCTATATTTATGAAAACAGCCTTTGGAAGTTCCAAAGAAGGTTTTAAGGTTGTATTGAAAAACATGATCGGACGCAACGGTCAAAATAATGAAAATGACAAAAAGCAGCAAAACTATCGATTTTTTATTTTTTTTTAAATTGAAAAATATTATGGACACACCGATTTCGAAAACTCTTGCAAAAATAGGGGCTGAAACCGATGAAGGTTGCCTATGTACCCCACTGGAATGGTGAGAATCGAACCTGTGTAGTTCGAACTTGACCATTTTTTTTCTTTTTTTTTGAGACCTCGTGCCGGATTAGTCCTTTTTTTTTAATTTAGTAAAAATGAATTATTTGTAAAAAACTGGGGGAATGATTTATTTAGAGGGGTGTGCAAGAAGACAATTTATAATACATTTCAATAATATCAAAGCGGTAAAGAGTAGGCAAGTAGCACATTCGACCCAAATAGATCACAGTTATATACAAAATTAGTAATGCCAAATAAAGTCAGTGTACAAACTCGAATTCATGAATGTTCCCCAGCAGAGTCGCCAGAGCTGTAACGCTCCTTTTTTTCCCCGCAAAAGAAGATATGTGTTATTGTAGATTATGGGTTAAAGAGTTTTTTCAATTAAAGTGACAAATTTAAGTAGGGATTATTTTATTTACAGAGTCGCCACTTGCAATTAATTTTTGGGTATCCATGTGACCTTTTATTTGAATCACTAGTCAAATGAAGATTTGACTCTTTTATTATTAGTCTGTGAAAACAAAGTCTGGGTAAAGAATTCTGTCCACCGGGGTGAAGGTATAAGGCATTCTCTGAGTCCCGTGGTTCTAACATGGTCGCTTTATTGAATACATTTGGCTTTAAATTAATTTTAAATAAACTATGTTTTATTTTATTTTCATGTTTTGTCTATGTACGCCTTTATTATTGATTACTTCATTGATCTCAAACTTTGACGAGTATCCCCGACCCTAGCTTACACTAACCAAGACGAGTATCCCCGACCTTAGTTCGTGCGTCGTACCTAAAATTGGAGCCTACTCGAAGTTAATAAAATAACAAAATTTTAATTTACTTGAAAGAATTGAAAAACGTCTTTGCCATTTTTATTATGTCTTTATTCTGAAGCGAGTCTTCCCGATATTGGTTAAGACGAAATTATTTATCTTCAATCCTCTGAGTTAGTCATGAATATTTGTGATCCGGTGATTAATTTACTTTAACTATAAAAAGATTCTCTTTTTCCTAATAAGTAATTACTACAAAAGAGTAAAATTTTAAGAATAAGTCTGACTAAACTAACAATTAAAGATTAACTCCAACTATGGTATTATGGGCAATGAGATGTTTATTAGTTGCTATATATGTATTGGGCTAGCAGCTTATTTGAGGAAAATATGTGCCTCAACTCATTAATTGGCATTGGGCCAACTATTATTTAAAGAAAATGAATCAACTTCCTGTTAAAGGGGTGTGCTAGCTTGCCTTGGACGAGAATGGGCCAGCAAGTCAGCTCATTAGGCCCTTGTTCTTGTTGTCCCAATCCTATTAATTTCAAACATTCAACTAATAACCCTAGTCTCAACAACTGACCAAGCAACATGTACTGTTTGTCTATCTTAAGTAAACTTCAACTTTCACAAAACCTAAAAAACTTTACTAAAAGAGCCAACAACATAAGTATGAAAGTCAGGAAAGGAACAAATATTTGCTGCTATAGTGGAGTAATAAAATGGATCATTAAGGTTAAAACTTCCAACAAAAAGAAAGCTAAAGAACCTACACCAAACATGGTTCTTTTTCACACACACAAAAAAGACCAACACATTCTGTCCATTTACATAAAATCTTCATTAAGCTTTGACATTTTCCTTTTCTACAACATGATCAAGATTGTCATGAAATATTACTCAAAGTCTAAGAGGGAAATACTATGAAGCCAAAAAAAAAAAAAAATAGGAATGTCAAATGTTTAACATTATGATCTCAAGCCTGATTTCAAGATTGAAATCTCAACATCCATCCATTTTGCAAATTTCCTTGAAGATGCTTCAAATAAATCTAAACATGCTCAAATCTTCACCAATTGCTATTAAAAATCTGCACTACAAAGGATGAAGAATTACCTGAAATGCTAAAATACAACAGTTCAATAGCAATAATTTAACAGCAGAGACATCAGAAAAAACAAGGAAAATAGCAACCACAATGGAATAGCAACAACCGTAAAGAGACAGTGGAAACCGGGAAGTTAATGAAAACCCGAAACACAACAACTTTCGAAAGATAAAGAAACTAAAAATGACTTCAAATTTCGACAACAGTGGAAACTTTTCGTTCATTTAGATTGTAAAGATGTATTCTCCGTGTTCTTAAAATATGAAAGGAGTAGCCCTTAAGTAAGCAAAGAAAGTCACTTTTGGACAGATTTCGGTTCACCAAAAGGACTGACTTTTGTTCACCAAAAAACTATCAAAAGACTCATTTTTGTGTGCTAAAAACTGTTCAAAAGGGGAAAGGACAGTCCTTCAACAACTGTAGCAGAAGCATGAGGTAAAAGGGAGTATTTCAGCCACCCAAAATAAATTAAAATTAATATTAAAAAACGATCGAAATCGGTTGGTTATTTTGGCCGCTCATTTTAAATGACAGGAATAATTGTGACGTTTGATTTAAATATATCACATAATTGAGAATAAACCGACATTTAATTAGTGATATGTATATCAAATGCCAAAGAAAATACTAATTTCAAAAGAAAGAGAAAATTCAAAAACTTCCCACCCAAATCTCCCTCTCAAGTCCCTAAAAAGAAAAGTTATATTCGCAGCTTCTTTTAGAACAATTCAAGTTCATTTTTCCCCTCCCCGATTTTGATATCCCATCTGAATCCCTCTGTCCCAACTATGAATCTCAAGAACTTTCAGGAATAGTAGTGTACTCTCTTCTCCTTTAATCTTTCTCTTCCTCTACTGCGCATTGGAATAACTCCATGTTAGAATTTTTTTCTCTCTTGATTGGATTTGAATTCTTTCTTCGTTCTGCAAATGTCAATGAGTAATTTTATTTAGCAACATGTATTCTATTAGTGTCGCTAATAAACTATTTTCCTGACACTTCTAAATGTCGTAAACAAAATAGGTTAGAAACCACTATTAACTTGCCGACATTATGTGAAATGTCACAATTTTTAACGTACCAATGGACATCAGTTCGGTTAAAATACTATGTGACCCTAAAGGATTAATAGCATGTTTAGCTAAGCAGTTTGTGTTTGGCTAATTAATTAGCCAAACTTTTAAAAAGTGCTTCTAACTATATTTTTTTCAAAAGTGTTCCTCAAAAAAGTGTTTCTAGGAAAAACTACTCCCACTGTTCCAGTTTATGTTAACCTATTTTCTTTTTAGTCAGTTCCAAAAAGAATGACCCCTTTCTAAATTTGGTAATAATTGTTACAATTCTACCCTTAATGAGAAGTTTTTATAACCACACAAATACTCCGTGCCCAATCAAACAGGTTCACATAAATTGAAACATAGGGAGTGTTTTTTTTCTAAGCCAAAGGCCATAACACCAAATGTTGGACTGCTCTTCCATTATATGCATTACACAACAGCAGAACAGGGAGCTCACCTATATACATGCCAGAGATTTCTATTTCATAGTTACAAATTCTTCCTTCTAAACTAAATTTTCCTTCGTTTTGTTAAGCCANTTATTTAGCAACATGTATTCTATTAGTGTCGCTAATAAACTATTTTCCTGACACTTCTAAATGTCGTAAACAAAATAGGTTAGAAACCACTATTAACTTGCCGACATTATGTGAAATGTCACAATTTTTAACGTACCAATGGACATCAGTTCGGTTAAAATACTATGTGACCCTAAAGGATTAATAGCATGTTTAGCTAAGCAGTTTGTGTTTGGCTAATTAATTAGCCAAACTTTTAAAAAGTGCTTCTAACTATATTTTTTTCAAAAGTGTTCCTCAAAAAAGTGTTTCTAGGAAAAACTACTCCCACTGTTCCAGTTTATGTTAACCTATTTTCTTTTTAGTCAGTTCCAAAAAGAATGACCCCTTTCTAAATTTGGTAATAATTGTTACAATTCTACCCTTAATGAGAAGTTTTTATAACCACACAAATACTCCGTGCCCAATCAAACAGGTTCACATAAATTGAAACATAGGGAGTGTTTTTTTTCTAAGCCAAAGGCCATAACACCAAATGTTGGACTGCTCTTCCATTATATGCATTACACAACAGCAGAACAGGGAGCTCACCTATATACATGCCAGAGATTTCTATTTCATAGTTACAAATTCTTCCTTCTA
>MDKJ01073114.1:0-25963 GCA_005239525.1 Nicotiana knightiana
AATCAATTGATTTATTGGGATTTTTTATAGGACGATATGACGAGTAAAAATCATATGCTCACATTGGCTTACCTAACAAGTGAAATGTGAGGCGCCATCACAATCCCAAATGTGAGAATTCCGGGTTGTGACATATTTTCTCTTTAATTTCTTCAATTCCGTACTTAGATTCGTATCACTTGAGCAATAACGCTAACTCAATGTTTATTAGGGATATTAAAAGATGATAACATGATTTATAATAAAGAAAAGAGAAGTTTAAGATTTTAGCTGAGTAGCTTCAAATATGCTTTGCAAAGTAAAAATGAAATACTATATTTATTTACCACCGAAAAATGATTATATCGCAAACTTAATGAGGAAGTCACTAAAAGCTATATGTGTTTGCTAATTTATTGGCTTGGATTCCTATAATTTAATGATTACTGAGGAAATCATAAGAGAGGTTAGTGCATATATTTCTTAGTAAAAATGAATTAAACATATATGCTTAGATACAATCCATGTTTTTGCTAATATTGTTGTGAAAAATTCAAGATCTTTTTCAGAACAAGGGTCTGTATCACTCTAGCTAAAGAAAGTGTATTCGTGAAAAAATTATATATTCTAAGTTAGAGAAAATTATATCCATGCATTCTATGATCAAGTTGATGTTGATAGCATAATAAATAAATATTTTGGGGGTTCTTCGGATCAGTTTCTCTCGCTTGCCGAGTATACCTACAACAACAGTTACCAATCAAATAATCAGATGGCTCCTGATGAGGTCTTATATGGGAGGCAGTGTCGTTCTCCAATTGGTTGGTTTGAGCGGGGAGAGGATAGATTATTGGACACTGATTTGGTTCAGGATGCCTTAGAAAAAGTCAAGTTGATACAGGATCGACTTCGTACAACACAGTCTAGGCAGACGAGTTATGTTGATCGAAAGGTTCGTGATATGGCATTTATGGTAGGAGAGAGGGTTTTGCTGCGAGTTTGACCCATGAAAGGTGTGATGAAGTTATGTCACACCCCTTTTATTTTACCTTAACCCATTTTAAAAGAATAAAGATGTTTTTAATGATTTAAAGCTCAAAAGGGTTTTCGATTGAACAATGACAAAAATATTGAGTTTCAACGGATATTTCAGAGCCGCCACTTGACATTTGGTTTTGGTGTGCCAAATCACCATTTAAAAAAAATAATTTTTCCTTTTGAAAATACATTTGGTCTCGGGAAAAAAGTATTAGGCATTCCCAAGTCCCGTAACTAGTATAGTTGCATACATGGTCTAGTTGACTTTTAAAAATATTCAAAATTGAGGAAAGAACACACAAAAATAAAAATAAACAACATAAGAGGTTGGGGGTTCGTCCCCACCTAAAAGAAATAAAAATAACAAATATAAATCTAATTATCCTACTATACCTCCGTGATGATGTTGCCTCAGCCTCTTTTTACCCTCACTTCAGGGCAATCCTTTGATTAAAATATTTACATAGTCTACGGGTATTTCCCTTATTATAAACTAAAGGGAACGACCTCTCATCCCAAACAAAATAAAAGAAAATGCCTAAAGTTTGCCTACACAAGTATTGACGACCTAAGTATGCTCCTAGCAGTCAAGTAAGAAAGTAAAAATAAAATGAAATAAAAGTAAATACAAATTCATTTCATGCTCATCTCCTATTAAATTTTCATTTTTCATGTATTTAGACCGAGCCTAATCCTAAAACATGTAGATGAATTAAATGCCAATGGGCTCGATGATTTCCCAATTCCCATGACCCAATATCATTCAAGACAGTCCAAACAAAGCATCAAAAGTACAAAAGAAAAAAGAAAAAAAAGAATTAAGAAAGATGGCGGATCAAAGTATGATAAGAGCCATCTGATATAGCTAACCCGTCCCAAACAAATAGCACATGTAACCCATTACCATTTTTGTGTGTATCCCTTACACGATATAGGGAAGTGAAAGCAGATTCTTAATTGTAGAGCTAACAAAGTGCTATCACCAATCAACGCATGGAAAAGTGATCAAACTAGTGATAATAAGTAGTTAATAAACTCCATGAACCCCAACTTAATCTCCAATTCGTATGAAACTTCAACTTTGAATTATCAGCCCAAACATGCTAATTTACACAAAGGACATATTCTTTACTCAAAGGGACTGCATTTCTGTTTCTTAATTACTCCTCTTATCCTATTGCAAAATTTCTGCACATAATCGTAATATTTTTTCCGAACTAGTACATGAATTCACACCTTGCAACACTCACAACTGAAATCATTCCAGCAGGTTTAAGAAAAAGTCTTTTATTGCCTCTAAAAATGGTTTCAATTATCGCGGACGAGATAACTTTACATAAAGGAGAAATTTAGGTTTTCATGTTTGAACCATAGAAAGACAGATAAGAGAAATTAAACAGTTTGTGAGACGAATTCCGTGACATGCTCACATATCCAACCCATGGCTATATTAAAGTAGCAGACTAACATATTTAAGATTGCAGACTCAAAGCTCACAAATTCACAATTAAGAAGCTAATGAAGATTCAGTGAGCTTATCATGACTAGTTCACAAATAGAGAAACAAGCAAGCATGAAAACTCAGAGTAATACATAAATCGTTCGAACTCGTTCAACTACTTTAACTCATTATAAATGAATTGATCAATCCTAGTTCCAATACCGAATGAAAAACGTTATGTCGATCCAAGCTTCAATAGAGCAGTAACAACGATAAGCCAAACTTCAATAACTCATGAGTCATGACCGAAACCAAGCAGATTCTAACAAGACATAATTTCGCTAAATCAGACAGTCACAAAACCAAATTGCACTTGGATCGAGCACTTCAAAACAAGGCAGATCCAAGCTATAAGATATTTAAGCACAAAGAGTAAAACAGAACACATGTAATGGAAAATTTTCGACCATACTTATCCCTACTCGAAACGCCCAAAACCCGCTTCTACTAGTTACTAAATTCGACTATTTGCCCTAGGGTCTCATCATACTTTGAATCAACACCAAAACAAAAACGGTAAAGGAAAAGAAATAGATCTGAATGCGGGAAACTCTTGATTGATACAAATGAATCCGGCCATGAAAATTCGAAGTAAACATCAGCTACAATGCAACAGGGTTCAAGAGCCATGAAAAGACCTCGATCAGTAACTCGATCACTCAAACAAACCACATACAAGCAGAATTAAATCGATTCCCATTGAACTCACAAGAAGCAAAACAGAAAACTTCGAATCAAACTCTAACGCATCAAATAAACTCCATAAGTGATGTTACGACCTGACCGGTAGTTTTGAGCTCTAGCGCGTTGCTCGGCGGTTTGAGGCCTTCGGTAGCTTCACTTTATGTTTTATGACTTGCACACGTACTCGGAATTGAATTTCGGGAAGTCCGGAGTTGATTCAGATGGGAAATTCTCAATTCGAAGCGTTAAGTTGGATGAGAATTTTGAGTAAACGACCTCGAAGTCGGGATTTGAAGATTTCAATAGGTTTGTATAATGATTTTGGACTTGGGCGTATGTTCTAGTTGAGTATCGGATGGTCCCGCAGCATTTCTTTGCCTAATGTGAAAAGTTAGCATTTTGAAGATTTTAGAATTTTCTAAGTTTGACTTGAAGTGGACTTTGGTGCTATCAATGTCATTTTGAGATTTGAGCCTTGAAATAGGTTCATATTGTGATTTGTGACTTGACATTAAGTTTGGCGTCATTCCGAAATGTCTAAACGGGATTCGATTTCTAAGGATTTTGGGTTCGTTATGTGGCTGAGGATTGGGTTTTGCAGCAGAGTGTGAAGGATACTTGTGGGAATTTCTATGTTATCATCGGGTCTACAGTGTAGAGTTAGAGAAATGGGAGAAATAACTTCGGATTCGCAGGAGGTCTTGTAGAATGGGTGTATCAGATGGAGATTTTATTTAGTGCTTGAAGAGGGTATGAGATGACAATGAGTAAGACGATGTGGTCTCGCGATTTGGATCACTCGGGATGTGTTTTTTTTAAGGTTCGTATGCATTTGAGTAGAACTATTCTTTCGGAGGCAAGTCAAAAGTAAATTGGAAGAAGTTGAGTAAGCTAGTCATGGTTTGAATCAGCATGGTTGTGCAAATTATCAGTTCCTATGGTGTGTTAATACTACGCATGTGAGTCGTGGTTGTACGTACGGTCATGACAACTACCGCAATTTGGTTGATTTGGAGGTATTTGATTCTGATGGCCTTATTATTTGTAAATAGATCCCGGAAGAGTTATAGCTGTTTAGATCATGACTTGAGGTTTGTATTTTTCGCGGTTATGTGAATTCGGTTTTGTGTTGCAATTATTCTTATGAATAAATGAAGTGAAAGGGGCCAATAAATTGTTTATTCTACTGGTGGTTAAGGGGTTATGATGAAATTCTTGGACTCTCGCGTAGCATCATGATAGGTACAGTGAGAAGTATGGAAATTGGAAGTTCAGGATTAAGGTTGCAGTTCGATTTTGATAATAATGTCACGAGCTCGGAGGAGCGGGGGAGGATCAGATGTTCAGAGTATGATGGCAATATTTTTGGGTAGCCTGAGGATGGTCTGTTTTGTGGAAGAAGTATTGGGTGTTGAAATGTGGATGCTTGATTAGCACCATAAAAAAAGCATGGTTGATGGCCAATAATGTTCAGATTTTACTACCTGGTGCGGAAAGTTATGGGAGTATATCTCATGGGAAGATCGTATAAGTGTGACGTGTTAGTCATTTGATTATTAGAGATCGAAATCAGGTATGGAGATTTTGGTATTGTCGCCAATAGGAGATGTTATGACTTAGAGGCACTCTATTGCTTTGGTTGTGGACTGTGGGAGTTATTCTGGATTCGACAACTGCTTGTATATGTCATGATAGGGTCATTGTGGATCCTTGAAAGGTTATTGGCCCAGTATGGGATGATCGGAATCGGCTTGAGGTCCGTTAGTATATCTAATGTGAATGTATGCTCTACATCAAGTGGATGTGTTCATTCAACATAACATTGCTTATGATGGAGTGTTCAGGTGTTGGATGTTATTCTCGTCGTCAACTATTCTATGTAGTACTCTATTATGCCATGTGGGTTGTGAGACGACTTAATTATTCGCACATGTGTTGTGATCCTGTGTAGCTTGTGGTGTTATATGAGAAAGATAACTCTCTAGATACAGGTCATTTAATGCACCTTTGTCGCACTTGGGTTTTATAGCGAATGTCATTATCCGTCTCCCTATAGTTGTATTTATGCACTTGGCATGCTTGTGGTCGTTATTCGGGCATTTTGTGTGTATGAGCATTGTGGATCAATAGATATTCCTTATTGGTTCTTATGTGTGGATCGGGCGGCACACCGCTATGGTTATGTTGTTTGGATTGGGTTGCACACCGCAATAGTATCATGTTTTGATCGGGTTGCACGCCGCAATAGTGAGAGATTGAGTATGGTTCCTTATAATTATTTTTATTTTGTGTGCCTTGTTTCTCATTTCTGAGATAGGTTCATAGCGTCTTTCGACCGTATTATTCGTTATGCGGGCTAAGTATTTCCTTGCAAGAGTTCGTTCTTCCTTATGGAACATATTCAAGATGTACCATTTTTTGCACATTGATGGCGTCATATGAGATTTTACATGGTCTTAGAGGTATCTTATTGCCCGAACAGCTTGTACTGAGTGAGACAAGGCGTTTAGACCTGATATCAATGCAATCGGATTTATGTAACGTTTATTAAAGAGACAATATCACTATTCACTTAAGAATGAGGTAATCTTGTCAAACGGAGAGACTCCGGGATTTATTATTTTGGCAGGCGGTTATGAGCTTCTACATGTCTCTTTCGTCGTGGCGGTATTGCGAGAATTGTAATAGGGCTTATATGTGTTATGAGGTGTATTACGAGCATCAGATTCGTGAAATTGCCGCTATTGTTGTTGGAGGATGTCATTATGGGCGTACGACTTATGTGGTACATGGTGTGATTTCAGAATGGATGCATGATCCTTGGTACAATAGTTGAGGTTAATAGGGTGTTCATATGTTAGAATCAGGTCTCGTAGAGAATTCCGTAGGTGGGAATTTGACTCTAAGTCTTGTGGGCTAAGGTAATAGGAAGGATCTTTGGTCAGGATCGAGAGAGTGTGCCTACGTGGGTTGTGGTGGAACGGGTAAGTGCACGATATGTTAAACAACGATTTTGGGCAACTCCGGAGCAGTTCGTGGCATGTTCAAGGACAAATGTATGTTTAAGTGGGGGAGAATATAACGACCCGGTTGGTCGTTTTGACCTCTAGTGCGTCGTTCGGCGGTTTGAGGCCTTGAGTGGATTCACTTCATGTTTAATAACATGTAGGTGTAGTCGGAATTCAATTTCTGGAAGTTCGTAGTTGATTCAGATGGAAAATTCGTAAGTCAGAAGCTTCAAGTTGGAAGAGTTGACCAATGTTTGACTTTTGAGTAACGACCTTGGAATCAGGGTTTGAAGGTCCCCGTAGGTTTGTATGACGATTTTGGACTTAGGAGTATCGGATGGTTCATGAGCGTTTCAGCACATAATGTGGAAAGTTGGTATTTTGAAGGTTTTAGAATTTCCTAAATTTAATTTGAAGTGGACTTTAGTGTTATCGATGTCCATTTGGGATCCCGAGCCTTCGAATAGGTTTGTATTTTGATTTGTGACTTGTGTGTTAAGTTTAGCATCATTCTGGAATGTCTATGTGGGATTCGGATGAGTTCGACAAAGTTCGGAAGTTTGCAAGTTAAAAGAATGATTTTACGGTCGATTTGTAGTGTTGATATTGTTTGATGTGATTTGAGGCTTCGACTAAGTTCCTATCATATTTTAGGATGCGTGGTTATGATTGGATGGGGGCCCTGGTGCCCGGGAGCCAATTGGATTGGAATCGGATCGAGTTTTTGATTAAAAGAATTGTTGAAGCTTAAGGCTTCTGTTGTGATCGCACCTACTGTCACGACCCAATTTCCCCCCCGTTGGGTATCCTGATGGTACTAGTCTTAGGGACTAGGTAAGCCTAACATTTACTGAATAACAACAATAATAAAAGAAATCTAACAGTCTCGATATAGAAGTCCTTACAGAATTTACAAATTTCCCAAAACCGGTAGTACAAGTCATAAGCTCTACAGAGTTTGATACTACTTCTAAATACAACTGTTTAGAAATGAGTAAAACAGTTTGAATACAAAGTAAGAAGGTGACTCTGAAGCATGCGAACGTAGTGACAAGTTTACATTGAGTCTCCTTAGCAAGGATCCGCACAGCTACTAACGATCAATACCTGGATCTGCACAAAATGTACATGAGGGTAGTATGAGCACACCACAACGGTGCCCAATAAGTATCAAGACTAACCTCGGTGAAGTAGTGATGAGGACTAGTCAAGACACTTATTGGTACTGAACAAGCATAATTATAGGAATGACAAAACTTGGCATCTATCTAAGGACTACGCGATATGGCTAACAACATAGAAACAACAGTAAGGAAGGAAAATCCGCAAGTAATAGCGGAACACCATAATAAGACACAGAAGAATAAATGGAAACACAACCCAAATTCGAAAATCACAATACAGTAAAGGCAAGTAGTAACTTAGCAACTGCAACAGTTTCCAATAAATTAGTCAAATCCTTCACACGTAAGTTTGTTAAATTGAGGTCTTTAGAATAAAATCCTTTTCCAATAAGAAATTCTTTTTGAAATATACTTCCTTCAAATAAATATACTTCAAACATAGTTCTTTCAACATAAAATACTTTTCAAATATAAACTTTTCAAATAAATATCCTTCAAGCATATTTCTTCCAAGATCAATATTTTTCAAATAAATATTCTTCAAACATAGTTCTTTCAGGATCGATACTTTTCAAATATAAGCTTTTCAAATAATCATTCTTCAAACATACTTCTTCCAAGATCAATACTTTTCAAATAAGTGTCCTTAAAAAATATTTCTTTCAAGATCGATACTATTCAAATATAAGATTTTCAAATAAATAACCTTTGAGTATAAGTCACCATGTGACACCTAAGCATAAAATATTAGCAGCTCCGAACACAGATATAACAACAGAAAAAATCTACCGAGATATCGTCCTGTAGTCCTGAATTATCTATGCAGTATAGGGGGATCTCCCTGGAATACGTCTGTAGTACAAAAATAAATATGTAGTACAGGGGGATCTCCCGGAATACATCCATAGTCCCAAAATAAATATGCAGTGCTGGGGGATCTCCCGGAATACGTCCGTAATCCCAAAGTAAATATGCAGTACAGAGGGATCTCCCGGAATACGTCCGTAGTACCAAAATAAATATGCAGTGCTGGGGGATCTCCCAGAATACGTCCGTAGTCCCAAAGTAAATATGCAGTACAGGGGGATCTACCGGAATATCGTTCCGTAGTCCCAATTTAAATATGCAGCGCAACCAACAAAGATAACAACTATAGCACGGCAAAAACCTCATACATCACCACAACAAGTACAAAGTAACAATGACCGTAATGCAAATTACGATGAGTAAATCAACTCAAGAACTTTAAATCACAAAAAACTGTAGAACTCATTCAGAATGAATAACCACAGAAAAGAATGCTAGGCGCAAGGAGAACATCTTAACAAGGGAAAACAAAAACGTAGCAATGATTCCACAATATTCAAGTCAACAATAAGAATTCAACACGAGTCAAATAGTTCCAAATAAAGGCAAGTCAACTGACATATTGGTTATCTAAAATCCTTTTGAGGTTGAGAAATTACGAGGGGTATTCAACAATTCAAATAAGGGTAAGCAGCAAAAGATATTCATCACTCCAATTAAGATTAAATAATTATAGGATGAGATAATAATAATTTCAATTAAAGATAAGCAGTTATGACAATATAGCATGACGATAGAAGAGGTAAAATCTTTAGTTAAGTCAAATAAGGGTCAAATAGAGAGTAATAGTGAATCCTAAAGCAATTATCTCTAATCAAGCATATAGGGGTGAAACTAGCAAATCGGAACTCAAATGTATCAAGAAAAACTTCATATACGGTGAATATAAGGACCTAAGAACCCAAAAAGGCCAATTTTCCACAAATAAGTCCGAGAACGAACTCGTCACCTCGCGTACACGGACTACAATCAACATAGAAGACTCAAATCCTAAGGGGTAATTCCCCCACAAGGTTAGCCAAGATACTTACCTCGAACCGCTCAAATCAATCCGAAACCACGCTCTTGCCACGAGTATCCATCTCCGAATTTCCCAAATAAAATCAAGTCAATTTCATAATGCAAACATAACTTACAAGTAACTACTTTAGCTAATGAATTCAAAGCAAAGCAAGAAAATAGGAAAAACGCCCAAACGTCTTCCCGAGCCCACGACTCGGAATCGGGTAAAAGTTACAAATTTAGAACACGCATTCACTCACGGGACCACTCGTACAAAAAACATCTAAATCCGATGCCTAAAACCCGCTCGAAAATTTGAATTTTGATTGGGGAACTTTTTCCCCCATTTCCTACATTTCTCACCCAATCCCTTGATTAAATGAGAAAAACTACAATAGATTAATGCAATAAAACCAAATTCAAGTAAGAGTTCGTTACCCGAAATATTCCTCTGAAAATCCCTCAAAGAATCACCTTCTCCCGAGCTCAAAATAAAAAATGGAGCGAAAATGAACTAACCCTCGATTATGTCCCCTTTTCTTCCCAGCGATCCTCGCACCTGCGGCCATTTTCTCGCCCCTACGTACTCCGCATATGCGGTCCAACCATCCGCACCTGCGGAAATCACTAACTCCCACAGTCTCCGCACCTCGCCCAGGTCACGCACCTGTGGGCTCGCAGGTGAAGCCAAATCCTCGCACCTGCGCTTCAGCCCTGGGCTTCCCAAATCCGCATCTGCGAGCTTCCCTTCTGCGCCTGCGACCTCGCACCTGCGGATCCCCATCCGCAAGTGCGGAAAAACACAAGAAGTCCAAAACACTAGCAGATCAGCAACTCCTAATTTCCAAAAACCAATTCGTTAACCACCTAAAACACACCCGAGGCCCCCGAGACCTCAACCAAACATACCTACCAATCCTATAACACCATACGGACTTATTTGAGCCTTCAAACCATCTCGAACAATATCAAAAACATGAATTAAGCACAGATTCAAGCCTAAGGAACTTTGAATTTTCCAAATTTTACAAACGACACCGAAACATATCAAACCTAGTCTGAATGACTTCAAATTTCACAAACAGGTCACATATGAAACTATGAACTTGCAGCCACTTCCGGAATTCCATTTCGGGCTCGATATCAAAATCTCCACTGCCGATTGAAATTTTCATAATCCAAGCCTAAATTTACTATGGACCTCCAAAACACATTCCGGACGCACCCCTAAGCCCAAATCACCATACAAGGCTATACAAGACCTTATGCCTCCAAACAAAACTTGAATTCTCAAAATGATCGATCGAGTCATTACACCTACGAGGTTTGGTCCGCATGTGCGAGACCCTGGTTTAGGGGTCGCAGAAGGGGTTAGGGCTGAGGCTGGATGGGTTCGCAAGTGCGAGGAATTTACTACACCTGTGAGCTCGCAAATGCAGGCAGTGGCACGCAAAAGCAAAAGGTGAAGAGGCATGGTCTTTCACTGATGCAGAGGCTCACGCGCAGGTGCGAAGTATTTTTCGCGGAAGCGGAAAAGGGCCTGGGATGAAGATGCGCAAAAGCAGATATTTGTCCGCAAAAGAAAAAATGTTGGAGGTGGAGGGCGTTCACATATGCGGTCAAGTGACCACAAGTGTGATGATCGCTGGGAAGAAGTGGGTTTCATTTGGGGACGTAGCCCATTCCTTTCACATTTTCACTTGGTTGGGAGGTTTTTGGAGCTCTTGAAAAGGAAAGTTTCATCATCTATTGCGAGGTAAGTTATTCCCACTTGTTGTAAGTGATGTCGCCCAAATTCACACCACTACTTGGGATTGTGAGGCGGTCGATGCAATTATAAATACCCAACACGATTCGGGGTCGATTCCACAGAGAACTTTATGTGGGTTTAGGTATATACCTAGTCTAGTGTATGACGTGAACAAGATTTCACTTCTACATTTCAGTTGTTTCTTTATACTTCTACTTTTTTATGCTAATTCTTGAAATTGTAAAGCTAAGGGACAATGTTTTTAATTTTGTTGTTATTTAGGTTATGAAAGATCTAGGGCTGCGACTTCTGCCTAGTTGGTTACCTAACAGATTGAGAGCTTTAGGGAATGTTTGGTTGATCGGGATATAATATAGCAATCACATGCGATTACTCACTCTATACCTCTCGGTAGTTTGAGTGATATTGTCCAATATGGCTTTCTCAAGTCCAAATGGGTGTTTCACGAAATAAGTGATAGATGCTCAACTCGGGTCTTGCTATCTCTAGATTCAACCCTTTAATTGGGGCTATCAAATTCTTGAGTTTATCCCAATTTCCTGTTAGCCAAGTTTTCCTAGACTTAATCTCTCTTTCTCAAGTAGAAACTAAGTAAATTAAGCATGAATCAATATTTCCAACCATAAATTCTTAAATTCAAGCAAGAACTAGGCTAAATATCATATACCCAATCATATTTAAGCCCTAAATTAATCACCTATTAGGTACCCATACTAGGGTTGGGTCACAACCCTAGCTAAGGGTTTAACTACTCATAGGCAAAAATGAAGAAATTACTGAAGAAACTAAGATTAAACTCATAATAAATGATTAAGAGAAGAAAATCTAATGTTAAAATGATGATCTATTACAAAGTTGCCCAAAATAGCAAAAGAAAAATGGCTCTATATTCTCAAATGCTCCAACTTAACCTAAAAATGACAAAAAGATCTATTTAAACCAGCTAAAATTATCCGATAAAATTGCCCCTGCGGAGGTTGTGCGGTTGCATAATTCTGCGTGCGGTCCATACTTTGAGGCTGATTTGACAGGGTGTCCTTTTGCGGCCTCATAAATCTGGGGTGCGGTCACACTTCCTCTGATTGTGCAGATCGCACATTTCTTAGTGCGCCCGCACTCTTGATCTTGGGTTGGAAATGGGCAAATTTTGCGGACGGCACATTTATGAGTGCGGTCGCACTTTTGCATTCTGCGGCCGCAGAATAATAGTGCGGTCCGCATTTCTTCAGGCCCCTAAAACACCATCTCTCTGAACCTTGTCTTCTGCAACCACACAATAATTGTGCGGTCCGCTCTTTGTGAAAGAATTTTACAGTGGCTCTTCAGAGTCTGTGGCCGCACACAGTATTATGCCTTCCACACTTTGATCCTTTTTGCCTTGTTTTGGTCCTTGTCCAATTTTACTCCTTCTTGCGTTGATTTTCATTTCTTTAGCTTGTTTCCCGATATTCCTGCAAGAAAGCACATTTCATTAGTTCTCGGAATACCTTTAAGCTTTTTTGAGCTAAAATATAAGTAAAAGAGAGAAAATAAGCAGTCAAAATCCCTACTTATTAGTAAGTTAAATACATGGGTTATATATGGATTTAAGCACTAGATTTTGTGAAAATGGTGAGATTTGGAAGAAAACCTAGAATTTGGTATTTTCACAACGAAATTGGACGTGGAATTAGGAATATATTATATATTTGACTTCGTGGTGCTATGGGTAATGTTTATCTTCGAAATTTTTGAAACCCTGGAACGTGGGCTTGGGGTTGACATTTGGACATTCGAGCAGAGTTGAGAATTGTTATAAATTGTTAAGTTAAGCGTATTGAAGTATATTTTGATTGGTTTCCACATTGTTTGGATAGTTTCGGATCTATGGGTATTAGTTTGAGGTGTTAGAGAGGCATTGCAGCTGGTTATTGGAACTTCAGAGCGAGGTAAGTCGCCTGTCTAACTTTGTGAGGGGGGAACCACCCTGCAGGTATAAAGATTTGTAATGTCCTACTAGCTGTGGCACTACGTATGCACGATGTGATCAGCGTCCGTACGTAGCTAAAAGTATGTTTATGTCCGGGTAGACTTAGAACTTTATCATGTAATATTTGAATTATTTGAACTCATTTTTCTAGCTTAATTAAGTGAATTTATAATTGAATTTGATTTTGGAATATATTAGTCTGAGCTTTATCGCTTTGAGTTGTTTGGCGAGATATTTAATAAATGATAAATGTCATGTTTACTTTATGCTCATGTACCTATGTTGTAAGCATGTGACTCGCATTTCGATAGGTTTCCTCCTTTCCTGTTGGATCTGGCCGAACACCTCGACAGTATTTGTATTTATATGAGATGCATCCATGGATCGGGCCGTAAGACCTTGGCAGTGTATGTACACGACTATATTGATCGGGTCGAACGACCTCGACATAATTCGTGCGTAAAATCGCTAAGAGTCCGAATACCCACGAGATTACCCTCTTAATTAAACTTAGGAATTACGTAATATTCTCTTCATGATATGAGATTGAATATTTAACTGATGGTTCCTATTTGGTGAGATAGCACGTGGCCTTTGGGGGCATTTCAACTGATAATATTTGTTAAAGGATTTCGTTATCTAATGTTCCTTATTTTATTGATCCTGTTATATTTCATGCCTATTTATGATCCCTGCATTTTATTTATTGGATCACTAGTAAGTGTCGATGTCGAACCTCTTAGCTACGTCTCCGGGGTTAGGCTAGATACTTAATGGGTACGTTTTGATTTACGTACTTATGCTACTCTACTGCACTAAATATGCAGGATCTGACAGATTCCTTTTATGGTCATCTTGGCGCGTAGGCGCAACTACTGAGGAGACTTTATGGTGAGCTGTATTCTATGCTACACACTGTATCCCTTATAGTCACCATCTTAATTATTTACTTTATTCTGTCTGTTTTACGTTCCAGACAAATGTTGTATTATTCGTGTACTCCTTAATAAATCATCATGCACTTGTGACACCCGGTTTTGGGATATCCTAGTGGTTGTTTATGGCTCGATTTGATATTGTCATCCTTATTTTATATCTTTACTAATATTTTAAGCATTCCTGATTTTTAAATTTATTGAACTCTTTACCTAATAAAATTTATGATTTTGAAAATATTAAAATGAATAATTAAGGTTGTTAATCACCATTGGCTTGCTTAACGGCGCTGTTGGTCGCCATCAAGACCTATAGTGGATTTTGGTTCGTGAGAAGTGAATATCAAAAACAAAAACTAAAATACTTTTGTATATTTTTTATTTTTGAAGTAAGAACGGAACTAGAAGAACTGATACTCCCTTTTTTTTATATGAATGAACGAAAACCATAAATCAGAAGCAGAATCCAAAATTAAAAAACAAACCCTAGTTCTTTTTACACAAGCTAACAATCATCGTAGTGGTTTTTTTTCTCCTCCTCTTCTTCTCCAAGAAATCAATCTGAAACTTTCTAGAAATCCCCCAAGAGTCCAAAAAATCTTCTTGTATTGACGAGATGGGATAGATGGAGGGAGCAGATAGAATGTAACTCGATTCTACACACCCTATTTTTCCGATTCTGTCATGACCCAATTTTCCACCTTAGGATGTCATGACCCAATTTTCCACCTTAGGATGTCATGATGGCACCTAGTCTCTAAGACTAGGTTAGCCTAACACATGATGATTTAACAACAGAATTGAACAATTTAATCATTTATCATAAACCATTAAATGACATACATAGTCGCAAGTGGCCAGTAGTTATACATTTCCCAAAAACAGTAGTACAAAGTCATGAGCACTACTAAAACTTACTAGAATTTCAAAACACCATACTTGTTTGAATTATAATTTAACATTAGAATAATTAAGTAAGATGGTGACTCCGAGGCCTGCGAATATCAAGTAGGTATACCTTGAAGTCTCCCGCCATGCAGACGCAACTCTCAACAACACAATCAGAATATCTGGATCTGCAAAAAAAATATGCAGAAGCGTAGCATGAGTACACCACAATGGTACCGCGTAAGTATCACACCTAACCTCGGTAGAGTAGTGGCAGGGCTAGATAAAGAGACCTACTAGACATAGAAACCACTTCGAGATATACATAAGCTAATAGTGAAAGAACATCAATTTAAGACCAACGACAGAAAAATTATTGTTTTGCAACAAAGACTGAAGTAATAGAAACATAAATGTCAGCAAGTATTAAACGAGTAACAAACTAATAACATAATCAGAACACCGATTAGATGTAAATGAACTCAAATAAGGAAAAACAGATGACAAGTGATATAATCAAATTTCTCCCAATACATGGACTTACAACAAGAATTACCCCAAGGCACCACACCTTGTAAACCCCAAGTCATGGACCATAATTTCCAAATCTTACACATATGTCACCTCATGCCCACAATTACAATCACCTTTGCACGGGCAAAACCCATGTGCTAACTGAGAAAAATATTAATCTAGATGAACAAAAGATATGTTTAAACACCATAAAATATTATAATAATCTTGAATAAAGTAAGGTGCCAAGTGAAATAATTAGTTTTTTGGAAATTAAGTAAATTAAAATAATATACAATTTGTACGAAACAAAGTATAAGATGAGTATAGTTTAGAAATTAATAAAATAAAGTAAAAGTATCATTTAAAAAAAAAACAAAACATAAGTTAATTTAGAGAATTAAATATAGAATTTGTTAAAAAAAAATGATAACAAGTGTAAGTAAGGTAAACATCTAACATGACGATGAGTATAACTTGAGAATCCAATTATGGTGAAAATGCGATAACCATTTAGAATAACAAGACAGCAAGTGAGATAATGAGTTCCATCTTAAGAGACACATAGAATAAGACATGTTAATAATTCTTTTATTTAAATAATTATGTTACCAACGAGTCAACATAATATGATATAGTTACTCCATGATATTAAATAATAATAACGGGGAAAGAAAACAGGAAATAAAAGTAAGCAGTTAGTTTATAAAAATGATTTCAAACCTCTCAATCAGAAAGCCCAGAATAACAAACCTCGTAGTCTCATATAAAAATGCTGAAACTAACACAACAACAACGACCAGTACAACACACACAATCCGTTGCGGCACGCAACCTGATCCCACCGTAACATCCTTTATTAATATCAAATGTAACATAAACAATCCGTTACGACACAACCCGACCCCACCATATCATCATTAATCAACATCATAATCCTCCATTATTCAACCAAATTATCATTTATCAATATAAGTTATTACGTAGACAAACCGTTGCGGCGCAACCAGATTCCACCATATCAGTATTTATCAATATCATAAACCTCTCTTATTCCACCATTTAATTTATTGTCCTTCAATTCCGGTTGCGGCATGAAAACCCAATCCGCAAACAATTTTAACAAACATAAACAATCAATAACTTAATTTACAAGAATTTCTACAACCAAAGGGTATGAGTGCAAAGCAATAAAGGAACCATGTAATAATCAAAGAAATGCAACAAATATTACAAAAACAACAGGACATGTAAAGCACGTAACAATTAAGGTATGCAAGTAAAATAATTAAGGCAAAGTAGCAAATAAGCACGAAGTTATGGAAGGGACAAATAATTCAATATTTTCAAAACAAATAATCCATTTTTCAATGACAATGTGATGACCGGATTGGTCATCTTAATTTTAACCTTCATTTCCGTGTTCTGAAACCTCATTTAAATCCGTTTAGCCTTTCTTGATTTGCGTGTGCAAACCGTGTCTTAATCCGGGAGGTTTTTATATGAAAATTTGATAAAAATGCGAAATCATGTTTAAAACTCATTTGAGTTGACTTCCATCAATGTTTTGAGTAAACAGACCCGAATCAATGTTCAGACGGTTCCGGTGGGTCCTTATCATGATTTGGGACTTGGGCATATGCCCGAAATTGAATTCGAAAGTCCCTAGCTTGAATTATCGCCATTTGTTGAAAACTGGAAATTTAAAGGTTTAAAGATTCTAAAGTTTGACCACAAATTTACTTTGTTGATATCGAGCTCGGATGTCGATTCCGAGAGTTGGAATAGATCTGTTATGTCATTTGATACTTACAAGCAAAATTTGAGGTTATTCCGGGTTGATTTGAAATATTTCGGCACGAGTTATAGAATTTAAAATTTCATAAATTCATTAAGTATGAATCGAGGTGCAACTTGTAGTTTTGACATGATTTGAGACCTCGAGTAGGTCCGTTTTACATTATGGGACTTATCGGTTTATTCAGACGAGGTCCCAAGTGGATCGAGTGAGTTTCGTACGAGTTTCGAACGAGTTTCGAATCCTCTTTGGTCAAGAAGGCAGGTCTGGTTCTGGTGTATCGCACCTGTAAATTATTTGAGTGCATGTGCGTGGCCGCTTTTGCGGAATTTTTGGTCGCTTTCGCAGCGTTGGCACAACCTTGTTGTTCCGCTTCTGCAGAGATTTTTGGCGTAAGTGTGCAATCGTTCCTTCAAAGGAGAGTCCGCTTCTGAGTGTTATTTGGACGCGTCCACGTTGTCGCGGGTGCGACTTTCCTTGCACAGGTGCGGACCTCTTCCTGGAAAGCTAGCTTCGCATATGTGAGATTTTTCTTGCAAAAGCGAGATTGTAGGTGTGAAATAATTTTCCAGAAATGCGAAAGGACCTAGACAAAATGATTAAATTCGAGGGTTTGGTATTATTTCTTCATTTTGAGTTTGGAGCTCGGGTTTTGGGCGCTTTTAGAGGGATTCTTCATGAGTTCGAGTTGGGTAAGTATTCTTTATGTGAAATTAGTTATATTTCTTGATTTCATACTTATTTACATCATTAATTAGTGAATTGAATGGAAGAAAATGAGATTTTTGTAAAATCATCCAAAAATAAAAAATGAGGATTTCAAAGGCGATTGAATTCGATAACTTTTGAGACGTGGGCCCCACGTTGACTTTTGAGTTGACTTTTCAGATTTTAATTTTGAAACATAGCATTTTCATATGAAATTGATTCCTATAGCTTTTATTAAATATATTGAATAGTTTGTGACTATATTCGAGGCGTTGGGACGCCAATACGCGAGGCAAGAGGTAACTGGAATTTTTAGTTGATTGCGGAGTGATGTAAGTGTTGGGTTTAACGCTGACTTGAATGAATAGGGACTCTTGAATTATGTGCTATGTGAATTTCATGTGTAGCGGCGTATATGCAAGATGACGAGTGTATATATACCGTTAATTACTTGTTTCTATGTCTACCCGTATTTCATTAATTATATTATTCATATCTAGATTGTTATGTGCCTTGATTGCTTTCTATGCCTCAACTTGCTACATGACATTTATTATTCTTGTATTGTAAAATGTAAATTTCTTTCATGTTCCTATGCTTAATTGATAATTGCCTTAATTGTCTTACTTGCACCCTTTAACTTCCATATATGTGACTTGTCTTGTTGCCCAGTGTTATTTGTAGCCTTTCATGATTTGGTACAAAATGCTCTTCTTGATTTGTAGCTTTCATATTCGTTAATGGTAGAAGTTCTTGTAATTTGAGTTGTTTAATTGATTGCACTTGTTGATTTAATTATGGATCGAGTTGCACACCGCAATAAGTGGAATAAGGGTAGATTTATATTGATATGGTGTGATCGGGTCGCGTGTTGCAACAGGTGAAATAAGGATGGATTGAAATGGTGAAATAAGAGTGAACTATGATATTGAGTCTGATTATATGGTGGGATCGGGTTTCACGCTGCAACATATATATTTACTAATTATTACTGATATTTATATGGTGGAATAAGGGAGGATAGTGTTGTACGGTGTGATCAGATTGTACGCCGCAACAGTTTATGTATTTTGTATTCCCTGATGAATGGTGTTGGCTTCGGTGCTTTTGTACGAGACTCTGAGTATTTGGTAATTCTGTATTTACTGGATTTCGAGGATTGAGTTATTTTCATGAGTTAACTTCTTTACTTTTTCGTATGTTCCTGTCTTCTTATAATTTTTATATACTGCGTACAGATTATTGTAAGTGACCCACCTTAGCCTCGTCACTAGTTCGTCGAGTTTAGGCTCGACACTTACAGATTACATGGGGTCGGTTGTACTCACACTATACCCTGCACTTCTTGTGAAGATTTTGGAGCTGGTCCCAGTGGCGGTCAGTAGATTGCTCGGGTTGATTATTGGAGGAGAGTTGAGGTATAGCTGCCCGGAGTTTGCAGCCCTGAAGTCCCCTTCTACTTTATCTTAGCTGTGTGTTTTCTTTACCTTTATGTGTATTATTCTAGTAGCTCATGCACTTGTGACACCAGATTCGGGGTTGTATTTAGTTATTCAGTTATTCTGGCTTTTCCGCACTTTATGTTCCATCACAGTTATTTTCATAAATTAACATCCGTTAAGTTAGAATTGTCTAAAAAAATGGCTTAATAATATTCTAACGTTGGCTTGCTTAACAACTTTACCTCAATGTGATAAGGAGAAATGGACTCGTGGCCACTTAAACTTGTACCGGATTTTAAAGCTGATATACAAACTTACATTATTCCCATTTGAACACTCAAACTCACATATACAGTAACTAATAAACTTATTTGACCGTTGACCATATACATGTGGCAGTGACAAAGATGATGTGGACAAGGTAGGTGCAAGTCACGAAAATTACGCGCGTGACTATAATAGTTTTGATTTAAAAGAAGCTAACAAAAAAAAAAATTAAAAAGAAAGAAAATAAATCAGGCCCCACTTCACCTCCTCCCCCCACACCCCACACTCAGAACTAAAATGAGCAGTGGAATCAACCGTTGAAAATGGTGGGAACAGATCAGCCGGTTAATGACTTGAAGATAGAACAAATGGATACAAATTTCATGAATCAAACAGGTCGGGTCGAGTTTGGGTTACAGTAGAATACGATAAACAACAGTGAGTTCGCTCCACTGGATTGGCAAAGTGGAGGTGGTGGTGGAGATGGGGAGCATGGGCTGTATGATTTAACGGGAACCGTAGATTAATCTTACGGGAGTCAAACACAGTGGGGTGAAAACGATCACTCACTCAACTTTCTGCCTTGATCTTTTTCTCCTTTTCTAACTTTTTGAAAATATCATACGAAAATAAACGAAGTGAAGTTGGATTATTAAGAAAAAGAAGGGGAAAAAGGAAGTGGATAACTATACATGTTTGTATTTATATTCAATTCACATATTTTTAAGTTTCGACGTGTTTTAGATTTGGCTCCTCGCCATTCTAATTTCTATTCCACTATCACCGTCTTTTGTTTCTCTATTTTAGTTAGCCGGCTCACCTTAGTATTGGGCGGACTCCATTGTTTCAAAACAATGGATTCCTATTGATTTTTTTGAAATTTCAAAATTAAATTTATTTTTCTAGTCTAATCATGAGCATAATGGTGTTGTAAATTTGATTTAAAAATAAGAGGGGGAAAGAAACTGAAGAAAAGGAAAAAAAAATAACAAAAATAAGGAAAGGAATGGAGGTGGGTGAATGGAGAAGATGGGAGAGGTGGGTGAATGGAGATGACAAGTATTTTTATCTTCTTCTTTCTTCTTTTTTTAGTTTTGTAACTTCCTTTTTTGCTTATTTAGTATTTAAGAATAGGACCCACAAATAACACGTGTCAAGTAATAAGTAGTCTAGTATATTACGTTTTGTACATGTAAGCGCAATTGATATACACGCACTACTTGATGTATTTATTTGTACTCATTCCGCTAAGTTCGAATGTTCAAATGAGAAAATCCAAAGTTCGTGTATCGGCTTTCAATAGCCCTAAAATTCTAAGTTGCCAGGAAGCCATTACACCATGTGATAATGACTACTACAACTTCAACACCAATAACTCAACAAGATGATATTCCACGAAATAACAACTTCAATTAAAAGTGATTCAATTATTAAGAGGTAAAAGGGAAATAAGGAAGGCAACAACTTCAACTAAAGCATATAAAAGAAAAATAACAAGTAAAAGGTAGAACAAGTGCTAACAACATCAAATAGAGCATTTAAGAATAGATTAACAACGAGAGATATAACATGTTATTACAATTCAATTAAATGCAGGAAAGAGTTAGATAATCTTAACCGGTCAAATACCACATATAGCCTGTGTATCCACTCATCAACTTGTATACACGACTTTCACATAACACAAATAGCACAATCAACCCAAATCCTAAGGGGTAGTTTCCCCTACACAAAGTTAGCCAAGATACTTACCAGAACTAGGCCAACTCAACTCTTTGAAATAGTTTTTCCCCTGAATTCTTATTCACTCGGCTCAAATCTAACCAAAAATGACTCAATAACATCAAAAAATGCAAGAGAAACCAAGATACTTGTCATGACCTTTGCCAAAAATGACTCATAAATCTATAATATTTACATTTTCTCCAAAATGTCAACAAAAGTCAACGTTGGGTTCGCCTTGGATTCTGAATCCAAGATTACCCGAGCGAAACCCAAATCAACACAAGCTCACGTGAATGAAAACTGATTTAATTGGAGTCCGATAGCTTAACCAATTTGCAAAAACATCGGTCTTGGGTGTTCATAAACAAGAGTCTAACCCACACTATTTTGGTCCCATATCTCCCGAAATACTCCTCCAAAACTAGCCAAATTCGAGTATGTTGTTCTCCTAATACAGGAGAACAAGACCCCAAAAGGAAACAGGAAATAAAGTTCTCTAACTCATTTTCAATTTTTAATATTTAGGACATAACCCTAGGTCTTGATTTAAATAATTAAGTGGTAGTTTCAATTAAAATCATGGATTAAAACATAAATCAAGGGGATAAATGTTACACCCCATATCTTCGTACGTAAGAGTGTTCGAAAGTCAATTGATGCAAGCTCATAAATGAGATCATTTTTGAAAGTACAAAAATTAAGTTAATCATGTAACTTGGAGGATAAAAATCTTTAAGATCGTGGATAACAAGTACCAAGAGGGTTGATACGCTTAGAAGCTAAACAAATTGAAGAAAATAAGTTCTGTCGAAACAAGTTGTGAATGTTATAACATGTACTTTTGGGGTGATACTAGGGTTGTTAACTTGATAAAGAGGTTACACTATGAGTTATTTTAGGCTTATGATAGTCGTGTGTTACGTTATGAAGTCAAGCGAGTTGTGAAACAAAAGTTGGCAAAGGTCATCACAAGTTACATTCATAAATGTGCTGAAAATTAGGTCAAATGTAGCGGATTGTTTCTCCCAACATACTTGGAATTACGGGATGATCTACATATAAAATTTAATATCTACGAGTATAATTTCTAATTCATTCTTCTATTTCTTCTATTTTACAGAGAATACGACCAAATAAGACCCCTAACTTTACTCTCAAACTCTCCACAAGGGTTTCCAATATACTAGAATTACGGGATTGTCTCGTATCTTTCTTCTATTTTCAAGAGAAAACGATCAAATAAGACAATTAAATTTACTCTCAATCTCTCCACAATGTTTTCCAACAAGATTATCATCCGGGGCACGAAATCAAGTAGCAATAACATTAAAACGATCCCTACGACGTAAGTATCACTATATTGCCTCTGGTTTTCATAGTAGTTTGAGTTTTGGAAGGTATTTAATAGTTACCAAAATTCCTTATTTCTATAATTAAGATTTTAAATATGAAGGAAGGTTGATAAATTCGTTTCCTAATAGTTATAACTCATGGGACGGTGAGCGGAAGCCTGAGTTCGACTATTCGACTTGTAATGGAGTGTTTTGCGGCTGTTTCGTGTTATTTTTGGGATGTCTATTTTGCTGTTTTTTAATGGAGTTTTGGAGGAGAAATGGTCTGGATAAACACCACACAATGGAGAAATGGTGGATTAGTCGTTGACACTACTATAATTGTCGTTTTGGGTATGGAGTGATTGGGGTGTGTTGGGCTGTTGTAAGCTAAATATGTAACGACCCGGCCGATCATTTTGAGAGTTATATCCCTGTTTCCCCCATTGCTGCTTCTTTTTGTGTTATTTAGCGATATTATGTTATGCCGGGTTAGTTGGTTCAGGTTCAGAGTGGTTTCGAAGTGAATTGAGACACTTAGTCTCTTATTTAGAATCTTAAGTTGGAAAGTCAATCGGATGTTGACTTATGTGTAAAAGGTATTGGATTTCAACTTTGATGATTCCATTAGCTCCGTTTGGTGATTTTGGACTTAGGAGCGCGTCTAGAATGTGATTTAGAGGTTCGTAGTGTAATTAGGCTTGAATTGGCGTAAGTTGGAAATTTGGCGATTTTGACCGGCAATGGAAAATTTGATATCGGGGTCGGAATGGATTTTCAAAAGTTGGAGTAGGTTCGTGGTGTCATTTTTGACGTGTGTGTAAAATTTTAGGTCATTCAGACGTGGTTTGATATGTTTGGGCGTTGTTTGCGGAATTTGGGAGTTTAGAAGTTCTTAAGCTTGAATCCGAGGGTAATTTGGTGTTTTGATGTTGTTTTGAGTGATTCGAAGGGTCGACTAAGTTTGTATGTTGATATATGACTTGTTGGTATGTTTGGTTGAGGTTTCGAGGGGCACGGGGTGATTTCAGATGGCTAATGGGAATTTTGGAACTTGGAAATGCAGCTGATCAGCTGCTGGTTCTGGTGTCTTCCGCACATGTGGAGTGGGAGTCGCAGGTGCGAGCCTGCAAGAGAGGCTAAGGAGTCACAAGTGCGGCCATAGGGTACTTGAGCAGGAGCCGCAAGTGCGAAGTTTTTCCCGCACCTGCGAGTGTCGCAGATGCGGGCAGGCAAGTGCAAGTGTGGGAGGGGATGCGCAGGTGCGAGGTCGTTTCCGCACCTGAGATGATCACAGATGCGGTCGTGAGGCGGCATGTAGTCCTAGGGACTTTATATGATTTCGGAGAAGCGGTTATGCAGATGCGGTAAAGTGACCGCAGATGCGGTTTCACTGGGCAGAAGGTACAAAAGGGGACTTCATGATTTTTCCTCATTTTCACCATTTTCAATTCGAACTTTGGAGCTTTTGGGGTGATTTTTGAAGGAGATTAAAGGTTATTCACTTAGGTAAGTTACTTGAGATCTAGTACCCCTAGCTATGGTGTTTTTCCGTTGTTTTCTCATTTAATTAATGGGATTTAGGAGTGAAAGTAGGGGGTTAGGGCTTGAGATTTTGGAGAGTGTAATTTGAGGATTTGAGAGACCAAATGATGCCGGATTTTGATAAAATTCATATGGTTAGGATCATGGGTGAATGGGCTTTCAATTTTTGTAACTTTTATTGGATTTCGAGGTGTGGGTCGGGGGGCCGGGTTTGAGCCAATTTAAGGTTTTGAGTTTAATTTGGTAGTTTTTCTTGTGGAATTGATTCTTTTAGCATATACTAATGGTATTGTACTGCTGTGACTAGATTCAGAGCATTTGGAGGCTGAATCGAGAGGCAAGAGCATCTCAGAGTAGAGATTTTCTCGGTTTGAGGTAAGTAACAATTGTAAATCTAGTCCTGAGGATATGAAACCTCGAATTTTGTGCCATGTGACTATTTGGAGGTGCCGCACATGCTAGGTGATGGGCGTGTGCGAACAACTGCACGAGATCAATCGTCGGAGACTCGGCGGTGGTGTCCCGCACATAAGAAAAATAGGCTAGACAACCCTTCTTGATCATATATCGAGCCTTCAGGAATGAAATAACCCGGTTGGCTGCGCTAACTGAAGAACCCCTCCACTTCAGCCTAGGTGACTCAAGCATGGCTAAAGTAACTGTCTTGGCATGGCAATCAAGCATGGCATGATAAGGAGATAGCCAATCCATGCCTAGAATAACCTCAAAATCAACCATGTCGAGCAATAAAAGGTCAGCTCTGGTCTCGAACTCACAGAAGGTGATCACACAAGACCGATACACCCAGTCTACCACCACAGAATCGCCCACAGGAGTGGACACATATATAGGAGAATCCAAGGACTCACAAGAAACATCCAGAAAAGGAGCAAATAGGGCTGAAACACATGAGTAAGTGGATCCTGGATCAACCAATACTGAGGCCTCTCTACCACATACTAAGATAATACATGTGATCACGCCGTCTGAGTCCACTGCATCTGATCTGGCCGGAATAGCATAAAACTTGGTTGGAGCACTTGAAGACTGAGCCCCACCGGAGTGAACAGGAGCTGCCTGACCTCCTCCTGAATGGCCTCAACCTCTAGGACGACCCCTGCCGACCTGTCCTCCACCTCTAGGTGCCGGACTGCTGGTGCTGAACTCATAGGCTGATACCTTTACTGTCTTGCCTTGCCCCGAAATCAGGGACAAGCCCTCTTCACATGGCCCAGATCCCCGCACTCGTAACATCTCACAAGTGACATATCTTGATGTCCCGAAGAAGAATAATCCTGAATGGCCAGAGGGAGATGTGAGCCCTCAGGCATAGCACTGAAATAGGAACTAGAGGATCCCTGGTGACTGAAGTAACCACTAGGAGGACTCTGAATAGCTGGAGGATGATAGGAGCACTCTGGCATGGCACCGAACTGGAGCCTAACTAGGACACCTCGGGGAGGTAGTGGAGGTGCTGCATATGAAGGCATGCTGGACTGACCGCCTCAAAACTGACCCCTGCCCCTAGCTGGAGCACACCTGAAATCACCTGTAAATCTGGCCCTCTTGTCCTGCTGACCCTGCTCCCTGCTCCTAAATCGGTATCCCTCAATCCGTCGAGCTATCTCGACCACAAGCTGGTACTGGGTACCCATCTCTACCTCTCTGGCCATAGAGGTCCTAATACCTGGATGTAAGCCTGCCACAAACCGCCGCACCCTCTCAGCATCATTTCGCAATATCATAAGGGCATGGCGAGATAACTCTGAAAATCTCGCCTCATAATCAGTCACGAACATCTGCCTCTGCTCCAACCGCTCAAACTAACCCCGAAGCTCCTCCCTCTCAGAAGGTGGAATGTATCTGTC